>PVKA01012671.1:0-57141 GCA_004027165.1 Ctenomys sociabilis | reverse complement strand
CCGCCTGGGGGTGAGTGCTCTCACCTTAAAGGCACAGCCGCACCATAAAGACGGCGCTGGCTTCCGCCTTCCACCCCCACCTGGGGGTGGATGGTCTCCGTAGCAAACAACTTCTCGTTTGGCTAAGGCTAGGACTAGGGCGTTGCTTCCGTGTACCTGGACCTATCGGCTGTGCCCACGTGGCACTCCGGGGTTGGACACCCACTGGTTCAAAGCCACGAGCGGGTTTCCCCTATGTTAGACTAAGATGGGAGACTAGAAGGAGGAAGCAAGAAAGCTAGCTAGCAGGGGAAGGAGATTGTATAGGGGTCCTGAATAAACCGCGGAAAGAAGAGCTGGTTGTCGCGTCTTCCTTGCTGGCCGAGGTTGTGCGCAACAATTACCTCTGCAAATATTCTTTTAATTTTGTTTGTGTTGGCTTCTTCTTTTTCATTGATGTCTATTTGTCTTATGTTGTTCATCATTGTGTAATCTTGTAGCTGTTCAATTGTTATTTCCTAGTTTCTTATTGTTTTTAATAGATCTTTTCTTTCCTGTTTACCAACTGCAATGATGTCTTCAAAGTCTGAAAATCTATCTTTAGTTTCATTCAAACAGTTGTGCTAACTTTTAATGGAGTTTTGATTTCCTGCATATCTCTTTGAAGCTGTTTCATGCATTCTATTACTTTCCTATATTGCTCATTCAAGGTTTTCATCATTTTTATGTTCCTCTATTTTTTATCAATGTCTTTTTAAAATATGCTCAGTAATTCTTTCATTATAGTTATAATTTCATTTTTTTAACCTAGGAGATTATTTCTGATCTGATTTCCTCTATACTCCTCTGCAGTTGTTTTTTCTTCAATTTCTATTATTTCAGATATTTCATGTGTGTGACTTCCAATTTCTTCTATGGTGATGTCTCCTGGATTTGTTTTGGGTGAGTGGTGGACTGACACTGCATTTTGTTTCTTCATCTTTTCATTATATATTTCAGAAAGAAACCTTCATTTTTGATTTCTGTGATACTTTCTGTGAAATTTTGTTAGTAGGTAGCTATGTCCCTGCAATCAAAGCCTCTCTATAAAGAGTCTCTTCTTTCAGGTATTTCTTCTGTGTGTTGGAGATTCTTGGTTTGTGTATGTGCTGAGATCTTGCCTTCTTTATTGATTAAGAGTGGGTTATTAGTTTCCATTTGGCACTCTCCTCTGTCTTTTGCTATAAGGGTTTGATGAAGTTATTAAGCAAGCACTTCCTGATATTATTACTGAAGGGAGAACATTGGTTAATACAGACATGGTATCTGTTAGTTGCAGTAGTGCAACTGGCAATACTAATAACAGTTAGTGAAATTTAGAAATTGACAAACTTTCTTATCTAATGGTTTTATACTTAGAACATAGGAGAAAACACTGTATTTATATAACAAAACAGATCATAAATTGGGGATTGTATGTAAACTAGTTTCCCTGAGTTCTGTCTGGGCACCTACATACCTCAGGACAGAGCAGACCAATTCAACCAATTTCACTCCTGAAGCTTTACTGCCTCTAGTCTTGGTTTCATTTTGGTGAGCCCTTCACATGTTCCTGCCTGCTGGTCCATGCAGTGAGGATGCTTGGTTCCTGAAGCCTTTAACCTGTCCCGGTCCACTAGTCTATGGCAGAAGTACTTATTGTAAAATAAAAAAAAAGCCATGGAGAGTCAGTGACTAACAAGATAGCCTAGTCCTCACACTCACAGAGCATCAGGGCAAGGAGATAGACAAAACATATTTTATGGAGATTCTTGGACTTAGAGTTATGAGAAGTGTTTAGAAGAGAGAGGCCAACACTGAGGGAATATTTGACAAGAAGGCCTCACATTTACTGGGAATAAAAAGATTTACTGGAATAATAATAAGAAATGGTGTAAGTAGAGACACAAAAAACATATCTAGTTGTTAGCAGGTAAAGGGGAAAGGGGGAAAATAATATTCTAGACAATGATCCTGTTCTTGCTTGTACTCAGGAATTTCACATTGACCCTGGTGCACAGAGTAGATAAACTCATCCAACAAGCAAGCTTGGTTTATGGCATCCATAAAAGGGTTTCATCCATCCCCAGTTCTCAAGGCAGTCCTTTTACAGTGGTGATCTTTCTTCCTGTTTTATATTACAACTAAAGCCCTTCCTTTTCCGAACTGCCTGTCAGCCACAGGCACTTTATGGATACTTGCATTTCTAGAAATGAGACTTGGTTCCAAGTCCTCAATTTCTCCATCTCTACAGGCCTATTACCATTCCCTCGTCTCCTAAGGGATCTTCATTACTCTTGACATGAGAACTGTGTTATGTGATTACTGCTTTAATTTTTCTCTAAAGAGCCTTATTAATGAAGCTAGGAAGACCAGATTAAATGGTGTATTAGATATGTCTCCCTTTATACTTTGGCTCTGTTTGAAAGGATCGTGCTAATGTACCATACACAGGGAAGAGTGTCAGAAGCCAGGCTTGAATTAGGATGGGGAGTTGTAAAATGTTCCTATTTATTTATTTGTTTTTTTTTTTTTCTTTTCTTTTCTTTTTTTTTTTTTAATCACTGTTCATGGAAAGTCAACTTGACCAGTGGGAATGATTGCCCCAGCTTTCTGTATCTTACTTGCTCATTGTTCTAAGCCAGAAACTCTTTGGATAAGCAAGTTTGCATTTCTACCTTCATTGGTCTAAATATTGCATCAGTTCTATCTAGTCTCATCTCATCTCTTGCTTCTTACTGGCATGCTACACATGAACTATGATAAACTTGTATTTGGTCCTTGAATGATCGTCATGCCTTCTGACCTTTTAGATCTGTTCAGAAATTCCATATGACTTTTGGCAACTTCTCTTAGAAAATGCAAATGGAGATTGGGCCCACTTTTACTCCAATGTAGTCATATAAAATTCTGTAATTTTTCTATCAGGGCACTTGTGACAACAAAGTGTATATTCCAACTGAGGTTGGGAGCAAGCCAACAAATATCCTCCATGCCTAATAGTTGAACAAAATTTTAAATGAGTGAATAAAGTAATGAATGAGTGATGTTATCACATGGGCTTTATTTTGAATTCAAAATAATTAAAAGTCAATTTTTCCCTCATTCCTTCACCATGTGTCCTCATGTTCACCCAACATGTAGTCCTGCTAGAGATACACAAATGATAAAATATGAGCCTGTGTTTCTTATCAACTCCACTATTGAAGGCAATTCACTTACAATAGCATCTTTCTTATTATTTTTATTACAGCTGGCTTCATTCAAAGTAATGCAACAGGAACTTTTTTCCAATAGAAAGTCTCTTAACAATTTATTCAGTGGCTGATGCAGGATGTTCAGGGTAGAGAAAAATTATTTGGATCTTGGCTACCACTGGTCAAATCTCTTATCTCTGTAAAATAGGAGTATTTTTAAAAAAATTACTTTTTATTTATTTGACAAAGCATAGATTTATATTTATCACAAAAAGGAGACAACACATTAATGCAATTTGTTATTGATTTCATCCACAAAATAAGTATTTTAATTTTTGGGGTACTGAGAATCAAACTCAGGACCTCACACTTGCCAGGCAAGTGGTATGCCCCTGAGCTACATCGCTGGTAAAGGTCCCACTTAGTGACCTGAACTTGGCAGTAATGCTCAATGTAGACCTCACTCATTTTCTGTCATCATCACAGTTTTCTTCCATGTTCTCCTCTAAATGTTCCCTCACCACATGCCCCACACAAGCCCACATGGTTACTTTCTTCTCTAGCCTGATCTCTCTTCTGAGTTGCTCCATTCTGAGTTGCTCCATTATGACCCTCAAGGTCACTGTCTTGAGCATTGCTCAAGGTTTTCAGACTGATGTCACATTGTTTTTCAGTGAAATTGTAAGGTTTTGTGGGCTGGAGTTTGTGTCACTGATGTGCTTCACAGACATAAACAGAGTCCAGCACCTGGCCCTGACCACAAGAGCTCATGTGGAGAACATGTACTTAGAAATCAGTAGGCCAGCTCCTCAGGTATAAAATAGGAATATTAATAGAGTATTCTAAGAGTAGGTGTGAAGAGTACATGCTGTGTACTTGAATGAGGTATCAATGCAACAGACAAGAACTGTCTGGAAGAGGATTCTCAAAGTGGTAGGCTTTTTCACTTGCATGGTCTACACTGTCGATGAAAATTTCAAATTAATTTCCTGCAATGATGATAAAATACTACCTGGCACTGGGTGTGTGCTAAAATATATAGCTGCTGGGTAGTGCATGTTCATATTAATTTATGAATTAGCTTCGATGCTAGTGTCAATCTGAAGCAGCAGGAACAATGAAGGGGTGTCCTGATCTTCTCAGGATGATAACAAGTGGAATCACATTTTCCTGCCCCTGCCATTGTGAGAAGTCCTTGTCAAAGGACATCTCAACTATGTCTCATGCTGTCAATTCTCTCTCTCTCTCTCTCTGCAACTTTAGTGACTAAATGCACCCTGTTACAGGGAGGATGGTGCCAGGTGGCAAATTACTCTGAAGAAAAACTCTTGGGCAGAGGTTGAAGATTAACACGTGCTTTACAAATTTCCCAGGAGACACTCATTGGAGAGTTGCAGCCAACTGACACTCATGATCTAGTGGGAAAAATGGGCACTGAAGCCACTGTGAGCTCTAAAGTAAATTTGAGCTTTTTATTTTCTTTTGCTGGTTTAAAACATTAGATCACTTTAGGGATGTTGTTAACTAGGCAGCTGGCCTCTTTCACCCCAAAGCAAATTTGCAGCCAATCAGATTTTGAATAATTAAATACTTTTGACATCTTCCTGGAGATTAACCTCAGACTTAATTTTATGCTTAATTTTCATTTAACTAGGTTTGTATTAGTTTTCATGTAACTTGATTCTTCCACTTAAGAAGCTTTTGGGGAAGGGCTGGAACTGGAAGATGGTACACCTGGAATATCTTTTCTGCTTCCGTAAAGAATGTACCTTGAAAAAGTAAAGCCATATTAATAGCATGAGCTGTAAAAGGCCCAAGTAAACAACTTCTGACATTGCCAGTCCTATGGATAACCCACTGCTATCATGGACTACTGGACTATATTGGATTATTTTGCTAAATTCATGCACCTACAATATTTAAATGGCAATGGAATACCCACCTCTGACAAAACTAAACAAAAAAGGGGGATACAAATTTAGGACCATTTTGTATCTGTACATACAAAATAGCTAGGATACATATACAGCTACTTTCTCTTAATTCAATGAGAAGAAAGATTTGTACTAATAGTGTTTGGACAGGATATCATGTCTACATCTTGTACCATGAATAACCACTACAAAAACAACATATGCAACATATTAATTGTTGTAACTTTTACTAAGCTGTTTTGAAACTGTCTCATTGCTATTTGTTTCTCAATAAAATTAATTAAAAAAGAATATACCTTAAGTTTTTGGAATTCAACCAATATGGGTTTATCAATAAATCTGGAATTTATATAATACTTATAGCAATCACAATGATGGGAAAGGAAGCAGTGTTAGCATGCATGTTTGTGTATGTATCCACATACACGTTTGTGTATTTGTACCTTGGTTCATGAACTTAATTCTTTCCTTGATTCTAGACTCAGAATTCATTGCTTGATTCTAGTTGTAAATGAATTGTGCTTGGTATTGTGATTGACTCAGTTCCCACCAGAATTGTAGAAGTAACTCTGTGACCAGCATTGGGGAAATAATTAAGTTTGTAAACTCAGGTAACATTGTATATATTCTTCAATATTCATATACACATGTGCATATGTGGTGTGATATACACATTCACATAAAGGATTGACACACAGATAGGCAGAATTGCAGCTCAAGGCTTTAAAACAGTTGTCACCTGCCAAGACATATTAATGACTTAGAACAACTCTTTTGACTTGTAAATTGTGCTTGGGACTGATGGTAATGCGCATGTGATCAGCCATTCTGACCTCTCCCGGCCAGCCTCCGTTGATGGGTCCATCTGTCATGACATCATCCGCTTACAAATCATTCCATTGTACCTTCTGTGTGTAATTACAGTGGTGTAATTCTAAAGTTGAATTATTGGCAGGACTTCCGAGTATGGCTGCATAAAGGAGTCAGCAAATTCTTTTCCCGAAAAGCACGTATAAAGCTGAAAAAATGGACAAAAGCAATCATTTCAGTGTCCAGGAAATTAAGTAGTGGCATAGAACAACCTGAGAAGAATTTATGCTTGAACAATTGTAGAATTCAGGTAAGAACAGCATGGCTCTGTGGTCTCCGAGTTTCAAGCTGATCTTTCCAGCTCACCTGGGATGGCTTGCTTGTTCAGCCACATTGAAAGTTGGCACTTGTCAGTGTTTTCCAAAGAAACATACCCAGTAGGTGTGTCCCAATAGGGTATTCATTTCTTTCTTTCTATCTATCATCTATCTATCTATCTATATCTATCTATCTATCTATCTATCTATCTATCTATCTATCTATCTATCTATCTATCTATCATCTATCTATCTATCTATCCATCTATCTATATCTATCTATCTATCATCTATCTATCTATCTAATCTATGTGCTTATATCTGTGTTTATATCTGTATCTGTACCCCTACCTATATCTGTATCTACCTCTATATTTATATCTATACTTATATCTATGTGGGATGATTGAAAAATAAAATGAAAGCTTAAATTAAAAACATTTCAATAAAAACACATCTTGTCAAGAGGTCTTCCTTAAGCCTCACTGATCCTGAGATTCTTGTCACTTTCTGAAGCCATTTTTTTTTTTTGTCTTTATTTGCATTGCATGGCTACTTTAATGTTCTGAATTGATTCAAAATGTTTACTTTCATGGTCCTTTTTTACTTAGGGAAGAGCAAAAAGTTGCATAGGCTGAGAGAAAATTTTCACAAATCCTTTATCCGATAAGGGATTTATACCCAAAATATGTAAAAAACATATAAAATACTTGGGAACTCAGTAACAAGACAAACCAGTTTTTTAAATGAATGAAAGATTTGAATAGACATTTCACCCAAGAAAAAAGAAAATGGATAATCAGCATATTAAAGGATATTCAGCCTGGCGTGGTGGCACAGGCCTGTAATCCTAGCACTCGGGAGGCTGAGGCAGGAGGATTGTTGTGAGTTTGAGACCAGCCTGAGCTACAAAGTGAGCTTAAGGCCAGCCTGAACTGCATAGTTAGACCCTGTCTCAAAAAGACAAAAAAAAAAGATATTCAATATCATCAGTCATTACAGAAATTATAATTAAAAGTGCCATGAGGATCTACTACGCATCCCTAATAAAAATACAGACTATATTAAATATTGGTAACTGTGGAAAGATTCAGCTGTCATACTTTGTTCATTGAAACATAAATGACATAGCTTTCTAAGAAAATAGTGTGACAGTTTCTTAAAAAGTTAAAAATAATCTACTATATCATCCTTAGAAATATAGGCAGAGGAAAGGGAATTCCATGTCTATACACTGATTTATATGCATAAAAGTGACATTTGCAACAGCCTCAAGCTAGAAAAATCCAAATTTCTGGTAAATAGATAAACTGTGTATATAGCTTATAGGATCTATGGAAGCCTTATGCTAAATGAGAAACCAACTATATAGGGGGTTATATTTATTGTTATTAATCACCCTCAAAATATCTCTTTGCTTTGTATACTTGATATCATTTTCTTGCCACTTTCAGAGTCAGTTTTGGAAATCTTCTTTCCAAAGTATCTTTATAATGAATGATCAAATTTGGTGACTGCTGCTATTGAGTCCCATCCAATGGAAAGGCAGGCTGGTGAAAACATCACGGTGTGTAGTCATCCAGCTCAGCCGCTGGATCTGGCACCATGAGACTTCTATCTGTTTCCCAAAGCTAAAATAACCATGAAAAGTAAATGTCTTGGATCAGTTCAAGGCAGTGAGGCAGCCATGATATTGCAGTTGAAGATAGGAGAAAGCGCTTCTGAAATTGCTCCAGAAAGTGGCAAGAATGATGGGATGAGTGTATTTAAAGTGAGGAACAGTGTTTTAAGAGGAATTATGTCAACGTATCTTTTATACATTTAAAAATATTTCATGTATTTATTTACTTGGTACAGGGTCTCACTATTAGGCTAGGACTCATAATGACCCTCCTCTATCAGCCTCCCCAGTGCTGGGATTTCAGGCCTGTGCTAGCATGGTATGTGGTACTAGGGATCGAACCCAGGTCCTTGCACTTGCCAGGCAGGCACTTAGGCCATCGAGTGATCTCTGCACCCCTATAATGCATTTTTAAAAATGTAAACATTCATGATAGTTTTCAACTAAATCCCACACATGTTGTATGATTCTATTATATAAAGGGTTCAGGAAAGGTAAATTTAACAGAGGTAGAAGGCATTACTGTGTCTGCCTAGGACTGGAGAAGAAGGTGTATATTACGTGTAAAGGGAGAGGACTAAATTTCTAAAGGTTATAGATAAATTACCATATAAATTAGACCTCCATGGAGCTATTTTAAAATAAAACTAATTCATAAAAGAAGGAGTTTCACCAAACTCTAAAATGCAAGTTTCATTGAGCAATTCATGTGAATATTTCTTTGTAAATTTCTGGACAAGTGGCCTTTTAATGTATGGTCAAATTAAGAGAAATTATTTGACAATAATATTTACAGTACACTGTTTAACTTATGTAGGACCTTTGGTTTTTCATACCCAGAATTATAATACGGAACCACTGCTTTTACAGTTACTCACCTGCATGGGTTGTCATTAGTCCAAAAATACCTTGATGAATAAAGATATTCCTGCTCACTACAGCCTAGTTTCTATTTTTAAAGATGCTATTTTTGAATGTTTTCAAAATATATACCTCTCCTTCATTGTAGATGAGAATATAAGTACACTTTCCCCTATAACCCGCATGCTGTGTCACATGCTGTCTACCAGTGGTGTTTGCTGGCAGTGCTGTATGCTGCTTGCTGACAGCATTGTGTGCATCACACAGTGAACACTTGCAGCTAATGAGTGTTTGTCTATGCTGTTTTGAGTGGAGCACGCTGTGCAACGTGTGCTGCTTGTTCACCTGTAGCCTCTACTGCTACCAATGTGCTACTGAGGAGCACCACGACTCCTAAGGATGCCAAAGGCACACGAGTGGTAGCAGTGGGCCACTGCGAAGGAAAGAGATGGAAGACCCTCCAGTTGGATGTGGGTACTTGCATATAGTTAAAAGTGGCTGATAGACTCGAAATGCCTGAGGAGACCGAGTCAAAATCTCTCTGTACTTGGGGACTGATGGGCAAAACTTGCAAGCTGAAATAATGACCAACAACTATACACGATGGGCTTCTGAGGCGTGGGAAGAAACAAAACCGTAGCTGAGGATGTCATACCTTCAAGGATTGAAGAACACAAAGGTTATTGCATGATTCAGGAACTTATTTCTATGGAGTTTAAAAAAAGTAGCACCTTCATACAGCAGAGATTCAGGTAGTATCTATTTCTTTTTATTTTATTTATTTATTTATTTATTTATTTATTTATTTATTTATTTATTTTTTAGTATCTATTTCTAATGAAGTCTTCCAACATTTACCCCTGCAGACTGGCTACGGGGAGCGATGATATGCTTGTGTTTTGCAGAGATAAGCATTGGTGTTCCTGTCTTCAGTGACACTGCCATGACCTCCTTATGCCAAGTCTTGTTCTCACACAGTGGGTGCTTCTTAGTGCAAAGAGAGCAGTTTTTTTGCACAGGTGTTCTGATAGTGTCAGATCCCTGCTTTAAACCCATCAAAGGCTCCTCTCTATCCGATAGGATAATACCCATATCCAATCATGACACCTATGATGACCTATCCATCTACCCTGCCTTGTCTCTCTCTGTGCTCTCTCCCCAGGCACTAGCTTTTGCATGTGTGATTCCCTCTCTTTGGATTACTTTGGTTCTACCTTCACACCTAACTCACCCATTTGAACACACACACACACACAGCAACTATTCTTCATTTTTCAACTCTTCTGTTTACGCGTCCAGGACACTCTTCCTCCCCCTTCCCTCCTAATACTGTACTTTACTATTTCCTACATCTTATTTTCTTATACTAACCACTCTAAAGGCAGGCATTGCTGGTCCCCTTCCCAGTATCCATTCTACCTTACTTTCTCTTTAGCAGAACCCTGATTTTTCTCAGAATAACAATGTGCCCAGTTAAAAATACTTACTTTCCCAGATTGGCAGCAGTGCAGTCACATGACTCCACTATTGCCAATGAGCTGCAGTGGCAGTCTCTTGGGTGGAATTCCTAGAAAGTCACTCCATTTCAAAGGGAGGCAGGCTTACTCTATATGTTGTTTTGACTTTGTCCTTCAGTCTTGCTTCTCTTCCACTGAAATTTGGATTTGAATTTTAAGGAGTGGCAGACATCTTGAAGAGAATAAAAATGAGGACAAAATACTCCAATTGGCAGGAGAGGAAAACTGAAGCTGTAGCCACAGCAGGGAGATGTGCCTGGGACTGCTATGTTTTAAATTAAAATTTATCTGGTTAAGTCAGTCTCTATTTGATGGAAGCATAACATGACATTGTACTTCTAATTAATGTGTCATGATTTTTTTTTTTTTTTGAGACAGAGTCTTTTTTTGCTGTTCAGGCTGGTCTTGAACTTATGAGTTTAAGTGATCTTCCCACCTCAGCCTTCTGAGTAGCTCTGCCTACAGGAGTGTGCCCGTGTGCCTGACTGGGATAATTTCTTAATTGACTATATACTGAACTGACTCTGTTTCTGATGAGTGACTTCGCTAGAAGGCAGGACTGCTGTCTTACTCACTTTTGTATCCCCAGTGACCATTCTGTTTAGTTTGAAGTATTTGTCAAGAGCCGGGCGTGGTGGCGCATGCCTGTAATCCCAGCACTCGGGAGGCTGAGGCAGGAGGATTGTGAGTTCGAGACCAGCCTGAGCTACAAAGCGAGCTTAAGGCCAGCCTGAGCTGCATAGTGAGACCCTGTCTCAAAAAAAAAAAAAAAAAAAAAAAAAAAAAAGAGTTTATTGAATAATTGGTGAAAATAAATGAATTTCTTCCGGACTTGTATTTTTTTGTATGGATGTATTTTCCATGGGTTGAAAGAGCCATTCAGTATTCCACAAAAACCTTTGTCATACTTACTAAAGCATAATTTCTCAGCCTGGGAACCACTGATATTTTAAGCCAAATAATTCTTCATTGTAATGTCAATAGATCTGGTAGCCCCGCTGCTACTACCACGGTGTGCCTGGGCATGGTCACGTGTTCCCTGAATGAGAACCATCACTCTAGACAAGAGATTCTACAGTTGAGTTTTGTGGATATGTATATGTGAACCTCCCAAAACAATATAACCATAAAAATTTTGAATGCATGCTTGCCTTGCTCTGGGGAGAGGGCCAATACCTTTCAAGGTTAAAAAAAATCGTTCTCAAATTTCCTAGATCTTTCTAAACTTCTCACCACATTTCCCTCTAACCTCCTGTATACTGTTGAATTTAATAGGCAGAGAGGCTGATTAGACCACCGCCTAACAACTATGCAAGATCTAATCCAGTGTCCAAGTCTAATAAACCAGAATTGCTATGAGGCCCACAAAACAAGCTTTAAAATATTTTGGAGAGCTGCTGTAAATATGGAAATCAAGGATGGTGTTTTTGTGCCTTGTAACCCAATGGTCAATGCCCTTAAACAAAGGAGAATCAAATTGCAATTCTGTGAAACTCTATAAATGCAGTAGTAATTGGATGAAAATCAAGGAAAAAAACCCCCTCATAAACAGATTACTTAAAAGTGGTCTCAGGTGAATATATACCGGCAGGAATTTTAAATTATAAAAGAGAAATAAGGTGAATGTAAGCATGACTGAACCAAATTTAATGGCTGATGTTCCCACTTACTTAATCACATAATGCCGCTACTTAGACTCTATATGACTGAAGCAAATCATTTGTTGCATCCAAAGGGAGCCGTAATAATGCAAAATGTGCCATGAAATACTCAAATTATTTTAACACATTGGAGATTGTAGGGTGCTGCCTGTGTCCTGATCATGCCTCAGCCTGACAGTCTGGAGGGTCTGATCTGTACTTAATATCTGGTTTGTATTTCTGCACACAGGTCCGTGTGCATGTGTACACATGTGCATGTATGTGTTCACCACTCTGATCTAGCTGAGAAAATGTTTGAACATCACACATCCAGGAGTATAAGAAATAAAAGTAAGTAAGTAAGACTGTCTGTAAATAAGACAGTCCCCTTTCAGAGCACTCCTGGGGGAAGCTGGCAATGTGGCAGAGCTAGAACTTGGACGTGAGGTGTTGTAGACATTATGCCATGCAGAAGCTTATTGCAGTGAATATGGCAGCAGTGTGCATCTTGCTAACTGATTGAATAGCAAGGGATGCTGGAAATATACATTTCATGGGCTTGCATTGGCCTGAATGCAAGAGAAGGGAGAGCAGGCGTGACTCTTTCCTTATCTCCTACAAAGCTTCGTACATCTCATCATCCTAGTTATTCTGAGTTACAACCAATGGTGTAGGTGAAACACATACAGCTTAGAAGTACAATTATTCACCATTAGGTTATATGTATGTTAGGCTGGCCAAATAGCTCAGTGGATTAAAGTGCCTGCAAGCAGGCACAGGGGCTTGGGGTTTAATCCCTGGGCCTGCAGTGCCGGCCCTGCCCCTGGGGCACTCTGAGACAGCAATGGAGACTGGGCATGGTGGTGAGTACCTGTAATCCCAGCTCTCGGGAGACTGTAAAGAGGTGGATCACTACGAGTCCAAGCTAGTAGTGAGACCCTGAACAGCCCCCCAAAAAGGTTATATGTATTTTGACATAATGAATAATACAAAATAATAAAATAGAGAATTCTCTATAAGATTACTACAAAGGATAGGTACTCAGTATATTTCCTCTTTATGTTTGCCAACATCTGTAAGACTTAGGAAGTCTTACAAATACAGAAACCTGAAGTAGCATGCCATGCTTGACCTGGGAATGACAGTTGCCCATTTTTGTGTACAAGTGTCCTGGCTTCTTCCCCCGAGGTTCTTGTGGGCATACAGGTATGTGGATGGCCCAGTGCCCACCTAGCACTCTTGCCATGAGTAGCAGCACTCCAAGTCAGTAGGGAAGGCGATACTGAACAGCCGAGCTTTACTGTTTTATACAGAAGTGTGTCAATAGGGTAGGAAAGAGAAGCTAATAGTATCTCAAGCACACCATCCACACTAGTATAGGTGATATATATATATATATATATATATATATATATATATATTCATTTATTCACTGATTTGATTTTCCATGAATGGCATTCTACTAAGCATTTAAGTGTGGCACAGCACCCACTCACCTGCACTGCGCTTTTGCACAGGTTATCAAAAACCACCCCTTCCTGGTATATACAGCTCCCACTTGGTCTTTTTGCTTCCTGTAAGTTCAAAGCATCTGCCACAGGCAGCAGTCCTACTGTTATTTATTTATTTATCTTTTGCATTTTAGGAAAGGGTCTACAGGGTGTTCAGGGTCTCACTGCCAGATCAGACTCGGGGTGATCCACCTGTTTACAGCCTCTGAAGAGCTGGGATTACAGGCGCGCACCACCACGCCCAGTCTCCATTGTAGTCTCAGCGCGTCCCAGGGCGGGCCAGCAAGGCATGCCCAGGGATCGAGTTCTACTGTTTTATACTCCAAATCTTTTTTTGCTTAACAGTGTGCAGAAGACACCTGTACTCAGGTGTGCTGCCACCATGCCTGCAGCAGCATCTCCGCAGTGCGAGGAGGCGACTCGTGACAGTGGCTGCTGCGTTCCAGGCACTCTTCTGAGAATGGCAAAGTCCTTAAACAGCTGTGGGGCAGGTAGCATTATTTTCTCCATTTTATAGTTGAGAAAGCTGAGACACAGATAAATTAAGTTGCTTGTCCGCAGTCTTCCAGTTAGTGTGTCTCCGGGCCAGGATTCAAACCCAGCCAGTCTGGATTTGGAACCAGTATCCTCAGCTGTAGTACAATTCTAATTAATCTCTCACTGGCAGTTTTTTTTTTTTTTTTTTTTTTTTTTTTTTTTTTTTTTTTTTTTTTTTTTTTTTTTTTTTTTTTTTTTTTTTTTTTTTTTTTTTTTTTTTTTTTTTTTTTTTTTTTTTTTTTTTTTTTTTTTAATAACGTGTTGTAGTGAACGTTTAACCTCTGATTATTTCCTTAGGATAATTTTCCAATTAGCTTTTATTTAATGGTGTTTATTAAACACCATTAAATAATACCAGAGGCCTGATGATGCTCTAAGCACTTTCAAAAATTAATGTACTTGTTCTTTACCATAGTCAGGGTGGAGTACTGATTTCATGTGGTAGGTGAGATACAAGAATAGTCACCAGGGTACGTTCCATAGCTCAGCTTCCATCTGGGTCCCCTGGTCCCAGGTTGCTCCTTGGTTATCAAATGTGTGGCCTCTTTCTCTAGCCAGTGTGAAGGGAACGTCCACCCTCTAATATGGGATATATATCTCTAAGACTGTGGAGAAGAGAGTGCTGCAATATGTATTTCCATACTATTCTAGTCATCTTTTTTTATAAACATAAAAATTATTAAAGATTATACTATGTCTTGAAATGGATCTGGTATTAATTTCCTTATTAAAATAATTTGGAAAAATATGAACAAATTAAAAGTTTCAAAATGATAAACCACCCAGACCTAATCACTACTGTTTTCTACAGGTGTACAGGATTTACTTCCCAGGGAAGTATGAATGTTAATATATGCACATTAAAGATAAAATTGCTATCCATTTGTGATGAAAGTGACTTGCATTTAGTTTTGAAAACGATGTTTTTTTTTTGCTTGTCTAACAGTGAATTGAGAATATGTAATATATTAGTCATTACTTAAGTAGGTTACATTTAATTTGTGTTCTTTGCTATAAAAAATCACTATGGTGAACATTTTTACACATCATTTTCTATACCCAAAAGGCAGTATATTCTTGGAACAGGACATTAGGACAAAGACTATTCATATTGTAGGGTTTTATAAATGTATCTTTAATGACATTATGACAGCAGTTTTTCTACATTGCTGTGACTGTTGATCCTGACGTATCAATTTCATTGAACTAAGAACTTTATAGTAGACTAGTAAAGTGCACTCCTCGTTGTTTCTGGGTAGGTCAAGTAGGTGCGGTTTTGGGTTTGTACGCTTCCTGGCTGCCGTGAGCTAAGTAGCTTTGCTCTTCCAAGGCCCTTCTATCAGGATATTTCTGTTTTGAAACTGGATTAAATGCCTGAGACAGGAGCCAAGTTAAGTTTTTACTCCTTTAAATTGTGGGTGTCAAATATTGTGTTTGAGTGGTAGGAACCAGACTAACTTAATGCTAAAACTGTTCATAAGTAGCATTTTGCACTCAAAGTAACATGGGGGGGCATCACCACTACACCGTACACAACCGCTTCACTCTAGTTTGACACCCCCGATTTTGAATGATGTTTCTTTCTTTCTCTCTTTTTTTGTTTTTTTTTTGAGGAACCAAGGATTGAACTCAGGCCCTGGAAGCACTTCTTCCACTGAGCCATCTCCCCGGCCCCCGAATGATGTTAATACAAAGTTAATATGTGCTTTGGTAAACATTAGTGTTTCACTCCTTTAATGTAACTTTTAGAAAATATTCAAACTATTGATAGTTTTAAAAGTAAAGTGATTTTGAGTTTACAAAATCACTGAAGAGGTTCAGCCTGAAAAATCTTTCCTCAGCATTTCTTACTTTTTTTGGTCTAATGGTGACAAATTCTCTTTGTTTTCTCTCATTTGATAATGCTTTATTTTGCCCTCACACCTGAAGGTTATTTTAGTTGTATGTGGACTTTTCTTTTGACATTTTTTTTAGGACTTCAGAAATGCTGTTGCACTGTCCCTGTTCTCTGCAGTTTCATTGAATTAAGAACTTTATAATAGATTAGTAAAGCGCACTCCTCATTGTTTCTGGGCAGGTTAAGTAGGTGTGGTCTTGGGTTTGTATGCTTCCTGGCTGCTGTGAGCTAAGTAGCTTTGCCTTCTATGTTGCAAACTATATGAGAGACTATGGTCAGAGCCTAGAAAATCAGAGTACCAATGGGAATGCTGCTAGTTATGATGAGGTTCTAGGCTTCGATTGAGAAGCAGTGCATTGGTTGCTGGATCCCAGTTGGTATACATTATGCTCTGGCAGGAAGTTGGTCTATATTTTGCTTGTGTTTAAAGATATTACCTAGGTGGCAGAAAAATTTCAATGTGTTTAACTGCTAAAACTGTGGCATGGTTATTGTTGAGAGCTTTTGGTCAGATCTTTATTTGAAATTAAGGGTAAAGAGCCAGCAAGATGATTTGAAGCATTTGCCCAGAGGGAAAGAAAGGCTCCTATGTTACAAGGATGAAACAGGTGAGAATGTGGTTGTTGTGAAGGACAGGACAATGGAAAAATGAACTAAAGCCTTTCACCTGATGCAAAGAGTATATTTAAAATGCAAGATATTCCTGTTTTTTAGACTTGCCGTCCCCTGTTGTTCAAAAGATAATGGGAGGCAAGGATTGTGATTGTAATGGTTCTTTTAATATGTTTTAAATGTAGTTTTTAGACATATGTTTGGAATCAGGTTAGTCAAATTATTGTGGTTTTTGTTTCCTTTTGTATTTTAGGATAGGGTTACAGGGTCTCACTGTGTAGATCAGACTCACAGTGATCTTCCTGTTTACAGACTCTCAGGTGCTGGGATTGCAGGTGTGCACCACCATGCCCAGTCTCTATCACCATGTCAGTGTCCCCTGTGGGTGGGGCTGACTTGGCAGGCCCAGGGATTGAACTCCCAGTCCCTGTGTCTGAATTATGGGGCTTTAACATTGAATTTTGATCACTTTTAGAATGTTTTGCTTTAGGTGCAGAAATGAGTGTAATAAGAATTGTGTATATGTATTTATTGTGATAATGTAAGGGCCAGTCAAATAGCTAAGTGGATTAAGGTGCCTACTTAGGCAGATGCAGAGGGGTCAGAGGTTCAATCCCTGGCCTGCTGTGCCAGCCCCACCCCTTGTGCACACTGAGATGGCAATTGACACTGGGAGTGGTGGCACTCACCTGTAATCCCAGCGCTTGGGAGGCTGAACACAGGTGTATCACGAGTCTGATCTATGTAGTGAGACCCTGTAGACCCTTACTAAATACAAAAAAAAGGGAAAAAAGATAATGCAAATCTGAATAGAGCAAGATGTGTTACTTTGTCACAAATTTTCCACTACAGACTATGATTTAAGGAAATGTGGTTTGTTTATCAAGTTGATCAGGGGTAGATTATGGTGGATTGACAATTTGTGGTCAATTTTTAATGCCCATCAGAACTGAATCAGTGTGGCACTGGATATGTAGGGTTCACTTGAATACTGTTGCCAACAGCATAAAAAGAGAACTAGCAGGGGAAGAGTTTGGGTTGTTGATTGTCCCAGAGAAGTAGGGCGCATTGATTTTCCTGACACAAACTTGGCAGTTCTTATCACAGGAAGAGCTCAGGATCTTATTATCACTGAAGATGGCTGCAGTTCACTTTGGGGGAACTCTGGTCCTTACTTTGAGCATCACTTCCTGGTCCTGGAAGGGAAGGTTGTACACTGTGGAGTCTCCTGGAGAAGCTTGTCACACTGGCTTTCCCAATATGAACACAGCTGTTCTCATTGTGAGAAGAGCATGGAACCTCACTGTCACTGAGATGGCTATGGTTTTCTTGGAGGAGCCCTGATTCTTACCTTGAGCATTGCTTCCTGGATCCTGTGCAGATCCCTCAGCCTACTGGCACAGATCCTTCATCCCAGTGGTATAGACTTTCTAGCTTCCACCATTGTCCCTTGGACATTTCCACTGCAGATCCTCATATAGACTTGCAGGAGACATTATCATGGGCACTAGACCTCCAGTTGGACTCCTGGAAGACATTCCCATGGGCTCTCGGTCTTCAGCAGCACTCTTGTAGGACATTGCCATGGGATCCAGACTTTCAGATAGATTCTTTGGATCTCTAGTGTGTGGATAGATTTCTTGCACTCTTTTGCACTTAATTCTTTTAGTGACTATTATACAGTAATCCTATAAATTATGTGTCCTGTATTAAATCATTTTCCTTGAAACCCTGACTACTAAATATTGTGACAATACTGGATGTGGTTATGTTCTTATGAAGAACATTGGCATTTTTACTTTATGAAGCAAGTAACTTTGTTGAGTTCAGTGCCCATTATGACTTTTGTGCAGCAATTCAGTCTCTCTCTTTTTTAAATGTATTCGCTGTTACAGGGTCTCACCATGCAGCTTAGACTTCTAGTGATATTTTTGTTTTCAGCCTCTACAGTGCTGCAATACAGGTGCACGCCACTATGCCCAGACTCTGTGGTCAAGTCAGCACACTGGGGGTTGGAGCTGGTAGGGCATGTCGTGCTGGAAATTGAACTGCAGTCCTTGCACTTGCCTAAACTTGCCTAAGCAGGTGCTTTAGACCACTGAGCTATTTCACTGGCCCTCAGTTAATATTTAGCCAGGCTCCCTCAAACTCTGCTGTGTGTATACTTAGTTCATGGGTCAACCCAGGAACTTATGTGCAGGAAGGGTTTCTCCTCTTGAGAATTCCCTCATTTCCTGGTAGCTGTCATCACCTCAAACTCTAGCCTTCTTTCTTCAGGTCTGAGAGATTGTGATTTTTCTTTGAGTTTTAACTGCTCTGTTTAAGCTGACTTCAGCTCACCCTCAGACTTGCAGCTATAGAAATATGTAATTCATTCTTTGTCTTCCTTTGCTTCTAGGTTTTAACTGCCTTCCAGATCTGTTTTTGCTCACTCTGCTGCACTCAGAACTTTTGTGTGTGGGTGCTTTAGGAGCTTCCTGGCCCTTACCAGAAGCAGGACTCCTATTGGTTCTAAAGACATAACAAATTTTTTCCAACTGTTGAGCCTCTGAGACAAGTTATACTCACCAACTTAAACAGCATTTTTGGTAGTATTTGTGGTATTTTTATCAAACAACTCTTCCCACATCTGCTTAACATCTCTTTCCCATGATAATATGAAAATGCCTATGTTGTAGCACCAGTCCTGACACAGGAGTAACTCCTTAAATATTTGTTGAACAAATGAATACAGTGAAGAAGAAATGAGTGCTTTATCAGAACAAAGACTCATGTATTGGTAAAGACTTTGTTCTTATGAGTGTCCATGTTAGGATGTGAAGACTAACAGGAGGGCCAAGTGGGAGGTCCTCTAGTCCTCTGAGGACATGCTGGCAAGGGGACACTTAGCCCCTTACTCTTCTGTCTGTGAGGGAAATGGGCTTCCTTTGCTGCATGCTCCCACCCTGGTGTGGGCCCACAGCCCAGAAGCAATGGGGCCAGCCAATCATGGGCTGAACCCTTCCAAGGAGCCCAAATAACCTTTTTCTCTTTATAAGAGGATTATCTTAGGTATTTGTTACTGTAACAGAAAGCCAAGTAACAAGGCACTGAATGTAGAGAGAACATTATTCAGAGACATTTCATAGAGAGCATTAAGGGCATCTGCTTTATTATGGTTTGTGTCTAGTTGTCCTCCCAAAGCCTCGTGCAGTCATGGGACAGCTTTGGAGTTTGTGATTGATTATGGTGGGTGTGGGAGCAGCAGCATCCTGGGGCAGGTAATCTGCATTACAATGTGAGCAGGGGAGAGAGGCTAGTTAACCACGGGAGCTGCTTCCCTCCCCTTTTCTCTCTACTGCTTCCATGAACAACTGCTCTCTGCCATGTGCTGCTCTGCCTTGGAGCCAGCTGAGTATGGACTGAAACCTCCACTAACTGTGAGCTAAATAAACCTTTCCTCTCTTAGCTTTGGGTGTTAGGTATTTTGTCCCAGCACTGAGAGAAGAGTACATAAGACATGCTTATAGGTCAGTTGAGGGAGGTTTGAGGAAGCTGGGGTAGTTTAAGAAAATCAAGGATTCTAGCTGGGGTTATTTGGTAATCTCTGTAGGACAGGTGGAAAAAGGCTTTGCTTTTTTGATAAAAACCAGAAAGGCACAGCATTGTGGAAAGTGAGTCATTTCACATGTTGATGATTACTCCTAATTTGTGATTAGCATTTATCTTGCCCTTGGCCCCTCCTGGCTTGAAACTGAGATTAAAAAAGGAATAGGAACCAAATTTCTAATTCTACCATCCTGATCAAGTGCAGCTGGCTCATTTACGAAAGCAAGTCTGGAATCTGACGAATTTCTGAAGGAAGGATGTTTCTCTACTGATAAGGAGCTGAGTGGTGAAATTTAATCCTCCAAAACCTCTGCCTCACCAGGACTCCATTAAATTGTTCCTATTAGCGTGATTGCACAAGATACCCAAAGAGCAGGGGAAATATTAGAAATCCTGAAAATGAGGGGAAAGATATTGGAAAGCTGTACCTCTGTCATGATTTAGGAGCTCACTAAATTTGTAAGTGGAAATGTCTGACAGCTTTGGAACCTGAAATCTTTCATCTTCCTGGTGTAATACACCTTTGTTGCGCAGTAAAATGAAAACTGGTGGTGAACGCTGCAGTAAAGTTCATGTTCCCTTAGTAGCAAGGTAAGGAGAACATAATTACATGTAGAGATGCTGCTCACCCAGGACCAGCTACTAGAAAGGCAGCATCTATTACCTGATCTAGGGCAACCAGCACAATCTAAAGGTTTCTCATTAGCACCTCCCATTACATCTGGAGTCCAGGGCTTTCAGCTAATCCTGCAGCAGGAAATGGTTTTGCTTCCCAGTCTCAGTCAAGACATTTAGCACCAGGAACACTTCTCTTGATGGACTCCCCCAGCAATTAAAAAAAATAGGTTTCCAATGGGGAGGGAGCTATGCCTTTCCAGGGGTTCTCCACACAGATATGGGAGGTCTGGCTCTCTGCCACCCACCCTCACAGACATGCCCGAGGGGACTGATTATCTCAGAATTAGGGGGAGTTTTATGCCCTTCTTGTTGTGCAGATAGGGGTGGGCACAAGAGATGATAAAGGAGAAACAAGGCCAGGAGTTGAATAGGGATGAACACAAGCAACCTTTAGTGAATTTGCAGTCATTTGCAGACAGCACCACTGGTAACCATTAGTCACCTTCTCAAGTGCCCCCACCCCCCATGCAGGCTCCTGCAGCTCATTCCATGGCCTGGAAACTGTCTCCGGAGCCTCAGAGAACATCCATTCCATGTTTTTGTGCCATGTGCTGCCATCCAGCTGCCTGGCCCGGCATCCCAGGAGCAGCTAGGCCCACTCTACTTTCTCTTTCGTGTGCTGACATTGCTCTCTGGTTTCTGACAGCTGCCTAGGTCAGTGGATCCCCAAGGCAGACAGGCAGAGGGCTGAAGGGCTGCCCTTCCAGTCTCTTTCCTGTGTCCTCTGTGTGAAGTGCTGCCTAGGTTTCTTCCTGAGAATCATCCCTGCCTGGCTGCAACGCTCTCCACAGGTGTGGCTGGCGTGGTGGGGTCACGGAGTCGTGTTTTCATCGGTACCGAGGGTAAGAGCTCACCTGAGCCGCTGAAATGAATAGCCCCTGAGGTGGTTGGACACTGTAGTTTACGGGCTGCCAAGGTGACTAATTTGCCAATGGGCTGGGGCCTATTGGGCCAGAACACAGATCAGAGTATGAGCTCGGGCTGGGCACAGCTTGGACCATTGCTTCTCCTGCCTTGGGGCCACTGGCAGGTCTCTCCTCCCACATAGTTAGATGCCTGCACTTGGACAGTGCTAGATATGTCCCACCTGTTTGGCTAGAAGCCAGACTTCAGATTTCACTTCCTCCTCTAGCATTTCTAAGTTGCAATTTCATAGATTTTTGTTCTGTGCATATAAATCTGCTCTGAGGCTATGCATTTCATTTTGCACAGGTGAGATGAAAGAGGCAAAAGTTTAAAGAATAGCCAGAGAATAATGGTGAGCTTAAATAAGTTACTCTGAACCTTAGTTCCTTTACCTATACAATGGGAACTATAGTACTGGCTATGGGGCTTCTGTGATACACGTGCTGTGGTCTTAATGTGGAAGCATTTTCATGAATAAGACAGTTTGGAAAGCAACCCCTGACTATAATCCAGCCATTCTATAGATCTGAGATTTGAGTTCAGCATAACTAGTATCGCCAGTTCAGTGTGAATGGTTTGGAGAAGCTGTTCTAAGAGCTGAAATTGAAGAAGCCATGTCTTCTCTTTATAAGTGGGGAGTTACTGAGTCACTGTTTGATCTTGTGAGCCTCTATAAGAATATCGTTCCCCATTGGTAGAATCATTCATTTTTTTCCAGCTCTAGGAATTTGTGCTCTCATAATTTTTCATCTTTTAAAAAGGAATTTTCAGGTTAAAGATTTGTAAACATTTGCAGAGTTAGAATCACCTGGAGGGCTTACTAAGTTACACTGCTGGGGCAATCCCTGAGTTTCCAGTTGATTTTGTGGCTGTTGGAAACTCCTGTCCCTGTCCCTGTTTCTGTCCCTCTCCTTCTGCCTCTCCTCCTCCCTCACCTTTGCTCCCCTTCTTTATTCTTTCACTTCAGTATTGGAGATTGAACCCAGAGTTTTCCCATTGAGCTGTAACCCCAATCCCTTTTTTACTTTTTTATGTACTTAACACAGGGTCTGCAGGGTCTCCCTACAGATCAGACCTGTAGAGATCCTTCCTGTTTTCAGCCTCATGAGCACAGGTGAGTGCCAACATGCCCAGTCTTAATTGTCTTCTCAGTGCACCTCGGGGGCAGGGCTGGCACAGCATATGGGGGATTGTACTCTGGCTGCTGTGCTTTGCCTAAGCAGGTGCCCAACCTATTTTTAAACTTTTGAGATGGGTTTTGCCAAATTGCTTAAATTGGGCTAGAACTTGTGATCGTCTTGCCTCAGCCTCCCAGAGGACTGTTAGATGCACACCACTGCAGCTGGCAAGGACTTGCACTTCTGAAGTGCTCCCAGGTGAGGCCAAACATGTTTGCCCTGCTTGGAGAACTTCTGCCCAGTCTCATAGTGCCGTCTCTAGGCCAGTGCCCCACCTGTGCCTGCACTTTGGAATTCTGCATCCCTCCCCGGTGGGGGCACAGTGGCTTGTAAACATGCTGACCTCCTACCTGGGTCTGTGGTGGGCCTGTGTTTAAAAATCTCTGCTCTAGGACAGTTTGAGGAGCAGTACCAGGTGCCAGCCCCTGACTTGGCCTAAATTGCATTCCCTGCTTCTGTCTTATATCCTATAACATATCCTCCCTGAGGTAGCAAAGATTATTTTTAAAAATGAAGCAGACTCTACCATGGCATTTTCCAGCCTCAGATACCTTCATTTACATGTTCAGGATCAAGTCTTAGCCCTGTGCCACGCCTGCAAACTGTACTAAGCCCATTCCTTCCCGCTTTTCCTCCTTCTACTGTCCCTGTGTGTCACATGTGGGCACGCAAGCCCCCTCCTGCCCTTCACCAGTGAGCCTGCCCTGGGTCAGGCCTTGACCCTGTCCTCCCTTGGGGGAACGGCCCTCCCTGCTTCTCAGCACTCCTGTTTCCTCTGAGTCTTGGCTTCCATCCTATCCCTAGAGGCTGCTTCGCCATCCTGTGAAGCGTGGCCACCACGGATTTGTGCAGTGCAAGGGCTGCGCAACCTGAGAGGCCCCCTTCACACATGGACTTTGCAGATCCACAGACGCAGGCTGTGACAATTTTCTGGCAGATGGTGGTAAAGTATTCTAGGGTAAGCAGTGGCTTTTCTGATTCCTGCAAGTCACCGTGTTTCTAATGGTGCTGCTGCTGCTAAAACAGGCCTTCTGTTACCCCCCTGTTTCTCCTTGCTCACTTGCCTACCTTCTCTGCAACCCTGATCAAGTTTTCACGTCTCATTTATTTATATGATGTCTAGCACATCCTCTGTTTCCCTAGCTAGATCTGGATTTCCTGAGGGCGTTGGCAACGTTGCTCACTGCTACTCCACGTGCCTGCTATGCAGCAGGTACACACATTCGTCTTGGTCAAATAAATGAACGGTGCAGTGGAGGAGGTGCTAACAGTGTCCATGCTGTTCTGAAACTATTACTGCAAGGCGCCAGTGACTCCAGACACAGTTGAAAATAGACTCCAGGGCAGGGAGCTGCACTGGACAACACCGGCTGGCTGCTGTGCTTTCTCCCTGTCCGCCCATCGGAATTTCAGGTGAGAGTGGAAGGAGGCCCAGGCCAATCAGCCCCTACACGGCCTTTCACAAGAAGACAGGACCGGTGATTGAGGAGCCTGGAGTCCTTCCCTTACAGAGGGGCGGGGACAAGGAATGTCAGTAATCGATAATTGCCCATTTTATATGGAGGCTTTATAGGCTAATCTCAATTAATTGTTTCTGAAAGAGTAGTAAAATTAGGCAAGGAGGCCATCTGAAATGATGGCTTGCGAGGGGCGGCTGCACAGACAGTCCTATTAGCATCTTGGAGGTCAGAGCAGTCGGCATGTGAAGGGCATCTGGCGTCCAGGCAGAAGTCCCCAGATTCTGCAGCAATCTTCCCATGAAGCTGTCCACGCTGCTCTAAACTGTTACTGCGAGGCACTAGCAACTCCAGATACAGTTGGTCTGCAGCAGAGGCTGATGGGACAGAATCCCGTGCTGTGGAGCAGGGAGGTAGAGTCACGAAGGGTCAGATGGGACCTCTGCTGCCCGGAAGCCAGCAGGCTCGTACAGGAGGAGACCTGTAAGTGCGCACAAGTACTTTTCACAGCTAATCCCATATACTGCACTTTTTGTAGGTTCAGCATTTTAGCAAATAGCGTACATTGAGAGGTGAAACTCGGTAAGGTAGACAAACAAATAATCTTAAATTATAGGATATTTGGTTACATTGTCCTAAAGTCAGCTGCCTGTACTGAGGTCACTAAGAGGCTGTAGGGTATTTAAATGTTTAGTTTCTCAGTAGAAAATATTTGACTAGGACATCAACACTGTTTTCTTTAATATTTCTTTTTTTCTGAATTCTTAAATTCAGATTTAAAAAGTATGAGTTTATTTTTAGCACCACTAAGGGACTAACCAAATAAAATGAGATAAAGGAATAATTATATAAAGGCTTGAGACTTACTAGTGGCTCTTATATTTTAAAAACCAATTTTGTTTTTCTCTCCATTGTTTCATGGATAGAAATGTGAGGAAAATTGATTTTGCTCAAAATCTTCCTAGAAGTTAGAGGCAAGCAAGATTATTCAGCTGCGTTGCCCACTTGATTATTCTTCAGCTGCACTGGCAGTTGCTAGGAGGGAAGGAGGGTAAGGGGCCTCCTTGCCCAGGGAGCTGACCCAAGTTCCCTCGGATTCTGGTCAGTGAGCACACCAGCTGCTGTCAGACGATGCAGGCCTCCTCAAGAAAACTGACCTGACTGCCTCTGACAAGCACTTCCAAGTCCTGTCCAGAACACCAAAATGCCAATAGCTGCCTATCCCATGGCAACACCGCAGGCACATAATTAGGAAGGAAGCATTTCTCGATGATTACAGTGGGACTATTCCCCTCTTCATGACTGCTAGTAGTTTCGAACGCTCCAGAAATGCTGATAATTGTTAGTTCATTTCTCTAGATGATTATACTAATTCTGAAAAGAGGGACAGTTCTTAAATGTATATAGGCCCTTCATTGTTGAAGCTCTCTGTCCAATATGGTAGCTGCTAGCTGCCTACAACCATTGAAATCTAAAAATGAGCTTAAATGTTAATGAAAACTGTAAGCCAATTCAGCCCATTTCTAAGGAAACTTATTCCACCCTGGGGGGCTTGGGTGGGTGTATGTGCTGGGGTTGGCAAGACCAGCAGCAGCTGGAAGGTTTTCTAGTTTCCCGTTCTGAAGCATTTCTCAGCCTACATATCACCCCAGGATGTGCCTCTTGTCAACATACCTGCTCCATCTGTGGCTGATTGGCTTCTCCGCATGAGCCTGGGGTCTATCCTGGGCTTGCTAATTCTAGGAATTCTTGCCATTTCTGGGGAGGAGTAAAATGCAGTGAATAAAAAAAAAAAATCATAAATCTATGTGGATGCTATTTCCCGCAAGGCAATGGATTAGTTCACAGGCCTGCTTACTCTCTTTGGCAGAGAGTATGTTCAAAAGAATTTGAAGAGAGGTGACTTAGAGGTGGGGGAAATCTATTTTGGGATTTCGCCAGATGGAGCTGAAAGCTGGAGCTCTGGGATCTAGTACTGGCTGCAGCAAGCGCCAGGTGTTTGTGTTCTGTGTGGCTCTCCCTCGCAGCAGATTCATGGTTGTCCTTTGATGCCAAAGAACATCGATTGAGTGCTAAGAAAACAAGTATCTCCACTCAATTTGAGAAAATACAATGTGCCACACACTTAGTGAAAATCAATAATGCAGGAAAATTTACTGGCTGCTATTCAAATCTTCATGCCCCTGATCAGAGGGTCTGGCAGAGTCACCGGTTTTCGATGTTTGAAGGCGAGGCAGTAAGTACTATTCACTGGCTCTTTGCTAGACCTGCAAAGAGTCTTAATTGAGTTGTTTTCAGCGCTAATGAAATGGGAGACAAGCAGAGAAAGCTGGCTACAAAACAGGCTGGCGACTCCTGCACTTAGCATAACAGCGCTCCAAAGAGCTGGAGGTTTACACCAGAGGAGAGAATTTTATAAAGAACTACTTCAAGCAGGGCTCCTCAAAGTGAGAATCCGTTTCCTGCTCCCTTCTGCCATGTAATTTGTCAAACTGGCCCCGATTGGGATTTGGGTTTATGAACCTGGTAAACAATGCTTATAATTAGAATAATTTGAAGGCAAGGAGAGGAGCCTGAGGATGGGGGATTTGTGTGATGCTGTCGGAATTGGAAGCAGTGGTCTCTCTTCCTAGTCCATCCCTTTGTGAGCAGAAAGAAAAGAAACAGGCAGAGGGAACTGCAGGCTGCAGGGCAGGGAGAGCTCGCAGAGGCTCAGGATGCAGAAAGACTGAAGAGCGAATGGAGTATTGAACTCCAGGCAGCAAGGTGGTGAGTTGCAGTCTCAGCCTCTGATTGATGGCTGCTAGTCACAAAGTCTGTTAATTTTACTAAGTTGCCACTTCCATGTTATAGTAGCTGAAACAGCAGCTGCTCTGAAGAGGGAATAGCCTCCCTGCCCCGCTGCCATCGCCCTGGCATTGATTTTTGTGGGGGTGGACTGTGATTCATGGGGCATTCCTCCTCTTTCTTGGAGCTTCAGAGTTTTACCTCTCTAGTTAATTGCATTGGTTTGGTGACAACCCTGCTTGAAATCTCAGCTTTCCAGGCAATGACTTGGAATTTCACAGGACTAGTGAAAATATTAAATATGTGGTGCAATAAGCTGGACCAGGATTTAGGTGACCTGGAGATGGAGCAGAGAACTGTGAAGGAAGCCATTCTGACTGTCGCTCTCCCCTTGAACTCAGAGGCATCTCTGGGGAGGAAGCCAGGGAGGGCAAACAGTTGGAATGTTGCTATTCCCATGTTTTCTTAGCATTTTGCCAAACCACTGTCTCCTTTTTCTATTGAAAAACTTGCTCCAGACCTGCCATGATGAGAGGAAGAATGAAGTCTTTATAAAGACCATGGACCCAGTGAGTCTGGGAAGAGACACAGCTAATTTTGCTCATCAGTCATTTAGGCGGGTGTGCTTTTCAGCTGGAAGTCGGGCACTGACACTCCCTTCTGCAAACAGGCAGGGTTTGGCCCACAGTGCCCTCTGCACAAACATGGTTGGTGTGGAAAGTTTGTTTTGAAAGAATCTTGAAAACTGGACTTGAGCCTACAAATGATGCTTTGACTTTCGCCTTTGACCTCGTGCCTTATTCTTGGTGTATTTTTGCTATAATTTCATTCTGTGTAGTTCATTTTCAGTAACATATCCAGCAAGTTCTTGTGTAACACAGGGTATAATGGCCATGATTTTAATCTTGATATATTCTATATTAATGTGTATGAAATGATGGTATAATTATTTTGTCACTGCTGATAGGATACTATTATTTTTTTACCTTAAGTTGTGTATCTCTCATCCATAATGTTGGGACCAGAAGTATTTCAGACATTGGTTTGGATATTAGAGTATTTGAATGTACTGTACTTGTTGGCTGTCTCTAATTAAAAAACCCCAAACCTGAAAGTTCTTTAGAATGATAAGATACCCTAGAGGTTTCAGCTTTTGGAGCAATTTGGGTTTCTGATTTTGGGATTCGGGGTGCACTACCACCTATAACATTTATTGAACCCTTCCTGTTAGGTAGATACTGTGTTAAGCACATTTTACACATCATATCATATAATTCTTGCAAAGCCATGTAGGTGAGTAGTTTCATTTTTTTCTCATATTACAGATGCACAAATTGAGATTTCTGAATCTTGAGAAACCTGCCTTGCCTGGGACACACAGTGTGAACTGGCCAGGGCCGGGCCTCCTGTCTTCTCTATCTTCACATGTCATCTGTCACCTTCTCTTTCCACTTGTGGGCACTGCGCCATGGTTTGGTGTGATGTACCTCCATGCCCAGGTAACTATTCCTCCCTCTTACCTTCTGTTCTCAGATTATGGAGAAGCTAGTTTCAGCCTCCAGGAAGAGGTAATTTTTCTAGTGAACATATGATGGTCCTGAGCCCTATTATTGATTTTTAGGGCATCTGTTTAGTTTAATGGATCCTGGAGCCAGCTCACTTCTGGGTGGCCCCATCTTGGCTGTCCTGGTTATTTCACAGTGGGTATGATGTGAGGTACAGCAGCCAGGGCAGTGTGGCAACTCAGATCTGTTGATTAGCAGGATGACCCCAAGCCTAATTGATGCCATTACCACTACCACCACCACCGTCACCACCACCACTGTCACCATGGCTGTGTCCTCTACCAGGTGAAGACCTGTGAAGGGAGCCAGCAATGATCAGTTATGGGGAAGTGGGTAAAGCCAACCTCGACTTGTTCTCATTGACAAGAATAATAACAAACTCTATTAGGTAAGGCTAGAACCTTCCACCTCACCCAAAGGAATCAACAGGGTCTCAGTTTGTCTTATTCATTCTCTCTCTGGGGTAAATGAATTGGCTCACCATGGTAGTTGGGGGCAGTCAGAGTCTGATAGATTCTGGGAACACCAAGAAGCAAGCATCTGTGATGTTCCTGTGACAGATACCCAGGAACTTACAGCAGTGTTGTCCTTCTGGTTCATATTGCTTTCTTCCAGGGTCAAACATGCCTATAGACTATTAATCTAGAGAGAAATATCACAGAAAGGTAGTAAAGCCTAGTGCTAGAGGTTTACCTGGGGCAATTGCTGTTTGTACCTTGGGCTGTCATGAACAGCTTACTCTTTAACTCCCAAATGTGTTTTCTTAGAATAGATTATGGAGTATGATCAAAAAATAAGGTGAATCTTCTCAACATACTATCCCCACTTAACATGCATTCTCCTGTCATTCTTGCCACTTTCTGAAGCAGCTCTGGAAGTCCTCTTTCATTAGTGTCATTAGTGAGCCGTCTTGGCTCCCTCAGTGTCCTGAATTGATTCAAAACCTTTACTTTCTGACTTTGGGGAAGAGACCAAATTGCATGTTGCAGAGCTCTGAAGAGACAGATGAGGGCACATTGCAGCCTGTTTATGAGGCTGCCTTTCCCTTAGCATGCTCTGTATTTTTGATCACATCTTGTAAAGACACAAAAGATTTCCAGAACTGCATCAAAAAGTGGCAAAAATAATGGGATAAATGTGTTTGAGGTGAAGGGGAGCATTTTGAGGGTCAGTGATGGCAATATCCTTTATTGTAATTTTAAAAAATAATTTAAATATTTCCATGTCTTATTTCCTTTCTTGTTACTGGTAAAAACATACTCCACACCCAAAAGTTAAAGCAGTGAAAGTTTATTTTAGCTCACAGTTTGCAGAGATTTCAGTCTATAGTTGGCTGGCTCCTAGGGAAGGAGGCAGGCAGAGTGGATCATAGAGGAGAAGCAGTTCATGGAAGGCAGGACAGAAGCTGCAGACTTTTTCTTTCCCTTTTTATTCCATTCAGGCTACAAGCCTATTGGTTGGTGCTACCCATGCATGGGGTGGGTCTTGCCTCTTTAGTGAATCCACCATCCACACCCAGAACTTTGCTAAAGCAGTCAGTGGACTGATCCAGCATCACACACCCAGGTCCAACACCACACACACGTGATCCCCAAAGCCTCACCTCTGACTGCATGAGGCCTTGGGGTGTGTTATGGTTTGGGTCTACATGTTCCCAAAATGCGTCATGCAGTGACAGGGCATGTTTCCTAGAATTAATCATTAATTCATGATCCAGTGCTGGGAGTAGGGGTGTAAATGCTGCAGGATTATGGGTGTGAATGCTCCGCACACTCTAGGGTGGATAGCCTGAATGCAAGGAAGGAAGAGAGAAAGGCTTGCTCTCTGTTGCTTCTCCTCCCTTGTTGCTCTTGTTGTTTTGCCATTTTCCACTGCCATGAACTGCTGCCCTCTGCCATGTGCCAGTCTGCCTTTTAGCCAGCCAAGTATGGACTGAAATCTCTACATACTATTAGCTAACTAAACCTTTCTTTCCTTAGTTCTGGGTGTCAAGTCCAGCAACAAGAGATCAGTAATCAAGACAGGGTACATCTAGATTCAAGCCATAACACCATATATTGTGATCATCCCTTATATGTGGTTATTTTATTATGTGGTAGAGGACACAGGTGCTGTTGTCCATAGTGAAAGTTTGAATCTTAGCTTTTCCTGTTACAGGCCATGTGACCTAGGACTGTCAGCTTTCTCACCTACGCTTCTCTGAATGGGAAGAATGTTGTTGAAGACTCGGGGTGAAGTGTTGAGTGCATGAGGCCTGCATGTTCTGAATTCAATCAAAATGAGTCTTTATTCCTTTTATTTCTTCCTCATGTCTAATTGCTCTGGCCAATGTTTTCAAAACTATATTAAACACGAGTGGTGACAGTGAGTTACATCGTCGTGCCTGCTTTTAGAATGAAAGCCTCCAGTTTTTGTCCGTTTAATATGATGTTGGTGGTTGGTTGGCTTGTCTTAGATGGCTTTTTATCAGATTGAGATAAAGACCATCTATTCTGATTTTCTATAGACTATCACGAATGGGTGCTGGACTTTGTCAAAAGCTTTTTCTGCATTTATTGAGATGATTGTATACTTTTTGTTCTTTTCTCTGGTGATATGGAATGATAATATTGATCTGTGTATACTGGGCCATTCCTGAATCCCTGTGATGAAGTCTACTTGGGCATGGTGTATAATCTTTTTGATGATTTGCTGAATTGTGTTTGCCAGTATCTGAGGATTTTTGTGTTTATATTCATTAGGGAAATTAGCCTGTCATTATCTGTTTTTGGTTTGGTCCTTCTCTGATTTGGTATCAGGGTAATACTTGATTCTAGGAATGATTTTGGGAATACTGCCTCCCTTTTTATTTCGTTCAAGAGTTTGAGGAGTAATGATGTTAGATCCTCTCTAAATTTCTTCTGCAACACAACTGCATATCCATCAGTTACAAAACCACCAGATTTTCCTTCTTGGTTTGTTTTTAAATCACATGTTCAATTTTATTGACTGATATTGGGTAGTTTAGAATTTTTCTATCTTGATTCAGCTTTGGTGGTTCATAGGTATCTAGGAATATGTCCATTTCATCTGTGTTTTCCATTTTGTTAGAAGAAAGGTATTGATGATCTTCTGGATTTCTGCAGGATCTGTTGTGATTTCATCCTTTTTATTCCTAATTGTATGAATCTGTATCTTTTCTTATTTATTTTTTTTGTAAGGTTGGCTAAGTGTTTATTAATTTTATTTAACCATTCAAAGATCCAGCTCTTGGATTCGTTGATTCTTTGTGTTGCTTTCTTAGCCTCAGTTGAATTAATTTCTGCTCTGAACTGCACTGCGAGCACAGCAGGAGTAGGGTGCAGTTTTGCCTTAGAGCTCTCTACTGTTCCCTTCTGGCTTATGCAGCAAGCAAGAGGGTGAAGTAGGATGTCTGCCCGAGGTTATATTGGGAAACAACTCTCCTTTTTCTCCTTACCTCACCCAACAGTGTTCCAAGAAGGTAACCAGTCCAGTGCTCTGAGGACACACTTTTTCCCTGAGAGGAGATTTAAATTGCAATCCCTATCATTGGCTACTTTCCTTTCCTGTTGTGTGAAGTTACTGCACTAGTATGTCTGGACTGATTTCTTTCCATGGTGACCTAGAAGGCCCAGAAGCATGGTCTCTGTTGCTTTGGCTCCTGGCTTGAGCAATGGTTTGGGTGAGCTTGCTTCCCTGCTATCTCCTGCTGTTTGGCACTGGATGGCAGCCCAGCTCGAGGAGCAGTATTGAGTTTCTCACTCCACATACATTTAGCTCATCACATATTGTGTTATTTGTCCTGGTTGTATAACTAGTTACACAGTGGGGGTTGCTGCAGGTCTGAGCTCAGTGCCTCTGTGATGGAGTGCGGCCAGGCTCCTCTGCAAAGTGTGACTCCATCTGCTCAGCCTGACCACTGGGGCCAGAATTGAACAAGGCCAAACTGCCCAAGGACACAGCTGGCAAATGGCTCTTGGCAGATGTGGGGCTGCCCCATGGCCCACTCCTGACCACATCAAAAGAGAAATTAATGTCAGGCTGTATCTTTAGTTACTTAATTCTTGGCAAGTCCAAGCTACATATAATGTCATTTGTAAATAGATTGACTCATTTCAAACCCTTTAAAAGAAATAGGCTGCAAGAAATCATAAAAAAAGTTTGAAATCTGCTTTTAGATAGAGATGTTACAGCTCGCTTTCCATTCTAAGAGTTAACCTCTTTGGCCCCTGGTGGTCTGCTTGTAATTGCCTTTTAATTTTTAATCATAACTTGTAGTTCTATAAATTGAAGAAGAGACCAGGAATTTACACATGTAAACCATTAAATATGACATCCCTGGAAGGCACATTCTTTACAAAATAGCTGGGATGGTAAGAGACAGTCTCCTTGGATTTTGGTCACTTATGTTCTGAGTGTCAGGCACGGTGCTCAATATTTTACATGGATTTATTTTATTTAATCCTTTAGACATCCTCCTGGAGGCAGTGATTTTTTTAAATACCATTTGCAGATGAGGTTTTTAAGGATAGTGGTTTGCCCTATGTCCCAGAGCTAGCAAGTGATGAAACAGGGTTGCAACCCAAGCAGCCTGACATCAGGAGCGCATATTTCTACCTTCTGTATGAATCATGCACACAATAGTGAATTTTGGGGGAGATCTTTCCACTTACCAGGAACTGTGCTGTATACTTTATGTGGATTATCATATTTTTTGTTGTTTTGTTTTTAAATTCTTATACCCTGACAGACTATGGGTAGCAGTAATTATAGGCAGAGAGATAATGGAAACAGATCCCTGCTGAAGAAGCCAAGACTGGCCACAGAGCCCAGCCAGGCCCCAAAGCATGGGAGGTAGTGAGCAAGGGCCAGTGCAGAGCCTGAGGCTGTGGAAATAGAGAACACAGGTCTGGTGACCAGGCAGTGACTGTGCAGAACCCATCTGAAGACTAAGGGCAGATGCCAAAACAGGAAGGGAACATGCCAACACTCTGTGTCTCAGAACCAGGTCCTTGTGTTGGAGGAACTGCTCCAAACACTCTTGAGACCAATGAAAAGTGCGTAGTCAATTTAGAAGTGAGTAAGAAGAGGCTTATGGGCTTGAAGGATGGTAACCAAAGTTGACAGAGGTGGCTTTTGGAGCCAGTATGAGCGACGTATTGTTCTTCCAATTGGATTAAGAATCCAGGTCCTTAGCTGCCTGCTAATATTCCTACCAGTTTTAAGATTTTTCCATATCTCAGGATAATGGTGAGATGTTGGGGAGATACTTAGTGTAGATACTTAGTGTACAGATTAATGCTTCTCCAACTGGTTGCCATGGTGAAGGACTAGGTTTTATCTCCAACCCATCCTAGATTATGGCCCAGCTGAGTGTGATGATAGATGTGGCCTGGGCCATACATGACTCATCAGGCCATCCACAATGCTCCGCAGACATCCATCCCTAGCTTAGTAAGACCAGCCACAGACATGGTGCACAAATGTCTCAGCATCCTCAACTTGCTATAAATGTTTCCAAACTCTTGTTCTCAATTTCTATAATTACTTTAGAAAAGTTACAAACAGTTAATGGAGAAGTGCCATCTTGCCATCTGTAGACTCATCACTGAAAGAAAGATTTCAGGCAGTGTTGATTCTAGTTCTCGCCTACAGCTTGTGGTCTGGTTCTAGGAAAGTCACTTCAACTCTCTGAGTTCAGCTTTTTCATCTGCCAATGAAGGTGTTTAAAGCAGACAAATGGAAGATCCTTGTCAGCCCCAAGGCACTGTGATTCCCTGTTGGCTTTTAGGTCTTCTCTGCTTCAGAAGCTAGCAGCCCAAGCCTCAGGAGACCATGCATCTAGAGCATATCAACCCTGGCCCGTCTCATGACAAAACCTGGCATACAAAAGTCCAGAGCTTTGCCTATTGAAGAGTGCTTGTAATTTACAGCTTATAACATATCTTGTTTGCCAAAATGAATTTCAAGGACACAAGAGTAGGTTGAATGGGCTGAAAATCAAAGTGTGCCCTGTGTGCCAAATAGCTGTGTGGTCAGTCTTTGAGTTTAGGTATAGCAATAGCTAAAACAACAGGAAAAACAAGAGGTTTGTAAAGTATAACTTCCTTGGTGGTTATGATGTATGAGTTCTTTCAACCATAGTTAGGAAGCCCAGGCCAGGTTCCTGGGCTTCTATACTAGTGTTTGAGAAAGTGATTCAAGGGCCTCCATTCATTGTAGCTTCAGAGAGACTCTTTAATTCTTTTTTTTTTTTTTAAAGTCTGGCCATCTGAAGTGTGCTACACACTGGCAGCTGTCACCTCGCCTGGAAATTGGTTAGAAAAGCAGCCTCTGGCCCCACCCAGCAGAATGAACTACACTCTGTGCTTTAACAGGGTCCCCAGATAAACTGTGTACAATAAAGTGTAAGAAAACAGCTTATACTTGCTGCTATTATTACCAAAATGGGTGATGTAGAAGACCTAGTGGGGCAATAAGTAATGATCTCCGTATGTTGGACAGTGGTGCTGGGATTTAAAGGCTAAAGATGCAGTCCCCTTCTCACAAACAGCTGGACACATAATCATTCCTGCTGAGTTCGGTGCTGTGACAGGACCTATGATTGCTGCCATTGCCATACAGAGGAGGGACACAACCCTGAAGAGGAGCATGCAGTTGCTTCTACTAGGATTTTTGGTATGGGATACAGGCACTTGCTTTCCTTTTTAAACCCTGGAGGAAGTTGAAGGCACTTTTCTAGTTGGCTCCTGCTTCCCTGAGTCCAGGGATCAGGAAACGGGTCCACAGCCTCACTTCAGCTTCCGGTGTACGGTGGTATCTCAGTTCATGAATGTTTGTGAACTCTCCACTGGGTGATGGACATGAAGGTGGCTGTCTTTTCCAGAATCATGGAATGAATTAAGTTCTGGCCCAGAAGTACTCTGCTTTCATAAGTTTTATTGGAGCATGGCTCTGCCTGTTTACTTATATGTTGCTGGCTGACTTTGAGAAATAACAGCAGGGCTAAGTTGCAGTGGAGACTTTGTGGGCCTGAAGAGTGGAAAATATTTACTATTTATGCCTTTCAATAAGAGGTTACAGCTCCTTCTTCATCTCAGTGGGCCTCCAAGTGTGGAGTGTAGCTCGGCAGCAGCATCCGGGAGGATGTTAGGCACTCGCAGGCTTTGCCATGAGCCAATTGAGGCAAATACTGTGGGGTGATGCCGGAAATCTGTACTGAATAAGCACCTGATGTGATTCTGCTGAAACGAAGTTGGAGAAGCACCTCTGAGCCCTTTCCTCTCTTCTTGGGACTTTCATACAAGTGTGTCTCAGCACTGATTTTCCTCAGATGGCCATTTGCCTGGCATCTTCTGTCTCTCAGGCTCTAGCCCAAATGATGTTCCTCCAGAAAGATCTTCCTGAGCATGCAGGCTAGGGGTACCGCCTTGGGCGTCTACTCCATTGGCTCACTTGTTTTTCATAACCCCTTACTTTCCCCACTCACTGTGATAGGGGAGAAGGGCTTGGCTCTTCCCCAGTGGCACGTGTTATGTTTCCTCCCTGGCTGCCAGGCTGCATCAGGTGTCCTATGTCTGCCCTCGGAGAGTTCACTGTGGCTGCACTAGGCTTCAGAGAGAGTGTTTCCCAGGTGGCTGTGCCCCCTGCAGCCTCAGTCAGGTCCAAAGGGATACTTCTTCATCTGTGGTTACAGCTGTAATCCCAGAACCTGCAAGGCTGAGGAAGGAGGATTACAGTGAGTCTGAGTCTAGCCTGGGCTACAGAATGAGACCCTTTCTCTTGGGGGGGAGGAAGATGATACACTGCTCTAAACATTTCTTAGAGCCCCTTATTTGGAGTCACTGATTGGGGGCTGACTCAGTCATCTGCCCAGGTTTGGATCCTCCATCTCTGGACCTCTGGGCTTATCTTCTTAGTTTAACTGCTTGACTCCTCTAGTAACTGGATCAGTAGAGAGTGAGCGTTGGTGGATTTTAAAGGCACTCAGGTGGGACTCCCTTGTTATATAGATGGAGAAGCTGAGGCTTATTACTACCAATTGTTTCGGGGGGAGCAGAGCTTTTTAGGTACTTTATTTCACTTAGCTCTTTAGTCCTTCAACCATTCCTCTTCAGCCCCAAGTTTAGGAGAAAGAACCACAGCTCAGCTCACTAACCTGGCTGAGGTCACGCAGCTGGGAAATGATAGGTCAGTGGCTCACCCAGTATTCTTAACACCTCCCTGGGAAGGGCCCATACATACCACATGTGAGCATGGTCTCCACCTGTGCTGACTCCCTTATAGCTCACCTTCTTCTGGAAGAATAGAGACCCAGTTCCCACATGAAGCCCACAGCATCCTTACTACTCTTTACTGGAGTGGCCTTGAGAGTCCTTCTCCATGGATTCAGAGAATCTAGGCCACAGGAAATGATGCAAGGTTAGGTTAGGCTCATGTCTCCAGGTGACTCTGCTTCTTTCATTATTTTTGACATTATTGACCTTGAACTTGGCACTGCTAGTAACTAGCTTGAGAGCTCATTTGGCGGTGAGGAAAGAGAGGGACACTGTGGGAAACTGAATTATCAAGGGAAGTCTAATATATCTGCTTACCTGTAGGAAAGTTCCTTTACGAATGCTATAGAAAAGTATTAATATGTAATGAAGAATTGCTGCTCAAACAAATTATACAATTTCTTATGCTCCTTGTTTTGAAATAAGGCATGTCTGAGATTTATGGTTACCTCAAGCTAGGCCCTCCCTGCGATGGGAATTAAACAGTCATAAGGGATGCTGGCTTTCCCAGGCAGTTCAGCTCAGGAGTTTGTAATTACTTTCATCTTGATAACATCCTGGCCTGGGTTATTTTTATTGCTTGCAAAGAAGTGCCCTGAAGTTATGTAAGAAAAGTCAGGCAGAAGCACGTTTATAAAGGTATTCACCTTAAGATAATAATAAGGTGCGTGATTGAAGGAGTGTGAAAGCACATTGGGGTTGTCACGGGGGAGCAGATGGGTGGGAGAAGAGCTGGAAGCCTGATGCCCAGCAAATGATTGACATGTGCTTGGAGACCTTTATTTTGTTCTGACTTCAAGAGACCAGAAATCATCACAGGTCATAGATAATCACTGTGTCCTATGTTCCTATGGCGTTCCCGGAAGCAGCTTCAGTGGATTGGAAAGGGCAGGAGGAAAAGAAAGGGATTTAAAATAAAATCATCAGCTGGGTGCTGAAGTGTTAGCTATTCACAGAGCAGCTCTGTCTTTGGACACTTCGGGAGCAGACGTAAGTGGAGGCTGCACTTTGGGCAAGTACTGTGGGAGAGCCTCTGCCTGCTCCTCCGAATCTGCACCCCGACAATCTGCCAGCTCGTGTTTCTCATCATAAACCTGAGCCTCTGTGGCAGGAATCAAAGGAGGGAAGTGGCTTGTACCACTCACAATCTCTCTGAAGCCTGCTCCACGATGACAGCTGAATTGCTTTCCCTGGATCATTTTGATTCGTTGGTCATAGATGAGTCAAATGCTGCATTGAGCAGGACTCAGGGGTCACCTCTGGCTTCAGCAAGGAGAAGCTCCACAGTTAATCTGTGGAGTCTGCTGGGTAGGTTAGCGAAGAGTGAGGCTGTGCACCAGCCACGGAATGTCACCATGGTCTTTTGAGCTAAGATGCTGTCTCAAGAAGCAGTATTTAGCAATCTAAATTTAATGCATAGCTTGGGACAAACCTCCTTAATGACTGGCTTGGAGAAGGTTAATAGAAAATGGGTTTCTAGGGCTGGGGATATGGCTCAGGGGCACAGTGCCTGTCTGGTAAGTACGAGGTCTTGAGTTCAATTCCAGTGCACCTCCCCCTAACACACAAAAGGAAAATGAGTGTTTATTTTCCACAGGTAGATGTATGCTCATTTTTCAATGGCTAAAATGACTTGGACCTGAAAGATAGCTCAGCAGTCTAAGCACCTACCTGGTAAGTGTAAGGACCCAGGTTCGATCCCTGGTACCACATGCCATGCCAGCCCCACACCATGCTGGTCGCTGACATGGGGTGTGATGATGCACACCTATAATTCTAGTGCTGGGGAGGCTGAGACAGGAGGATTACTATGAGTCTGAGCTGTATAGTGAGACCCTGTAGCAAATCAATCAATCAAAAAATCAATCAGTCTTGAAAAAGTGACTATGTGCAGTGGTGGTCAAACTTTTTGTAGGAAGGACTAGGTAGTAAGTAGTTTAGGCTTTGTAGGCCATACAGAGTCTGGCACACCTATTCATCTCTACACTTAGTATAAAAGTAACCAGACAGCATGTATGAATGAGAATGCTTGATTTTCAATAAAACTTTATTTACGAAAAAGGCAGTAGATGGGATTAGGCTCATGAATTCTAGTGTGCTGATGCCTAATACTATCTGTTCGCAGAGGGAAGAGTAGAGGGTCTGTGACTCTACTTACGATGAATTCTCATGTTCATAGATTGGAAATTTATGGGTAGAGGAGCTCTACAGCTACAACCCAGATGGATAGTGTATGGAGGTAACCCTTACAAGAAAGATGGCAGTGACGACCCCAAATATGCCTTGCTCCTATAAGAAAAGTGAGAATGATGCCCAGAAACCTACCCTATCTTCTGTGTTCAATTAAGTGGTTGCTTCTAGAATTAGTTCACGATTTATATATTTCTAAGATTAAAAAATTTGTAAGCACTAATTTCTTGTTCATTGCAGTAAGAGAATACCAAATGTAAGACCTTTCATATAGACACTCAAATAACATGGTGCTCATGTGCTATATAACCTGCTTTGGTTTTCCACAGTTTCCACCTCTAGATGGGACTAGTCCTTCTTATTCCATTTCCTGTGAACATAGGTCCTGTTCTGAGCCCTGCAGTACCTCACCTGGGCCTCCATCAGCAATTCAGTGCCCATTGAAATGGGTAGATTACCTGTTTTATTTACTAGAGTCCAAGTCTGAGAACGTATCTTCTTTCTAAATAATCTCACTGAGTTCAATCCCTGGTTCTGAAAAAACAAACAAACAAACAAACAAAAAAACAACTCAGTAAACCTAACTCCTAGTAAATTTGGAGTATGATATATAGTTGTATGTTTGGTGTACATAGTGTGGTACACTGAAGAAGAAAAACAGTATGCTGAGAGTCACTACTGCCACAGGAAGCCTGTGGGCTCAGAGCCCATGGGTCCCAGTGAGTCCATGGTTGTACTTTGTGAGCTCTGATGTCTCCAGTGGTGAGGCTGCCCCTCACAGAGCATCCCATCCTCCTTCCCGACTACGATATGCTTCCCGTCCTTTGTTGCCATGACCTGTCGGACTTTTCTAAGTGGCTGAATTTGTGACTTCTGGGCAATAGGAATGAGCTCTAAAATACTTTTTTTTTCTTTTCTTTTTTAGGTATCAGGGATTGAATAAAGCATTGTTTTTGTTTTTTGAAGTAAAAACAGGCAGGTTTGACTTTATTAAGGACATAAAACAATGCTCATGGAAATCTTCATGAAGAGAATAAGATAAAATCCAAAATCTGTGAGAAAATGTTTGCAAAAATATGTCTGATTAGCAAGTGCTCTCCAAAATGTGTAAAACCCTTAAACCTCGACAAGAAAACAAGTGACTGAGCTTGAAAAACTGGGTGTATATGCTTTTAATAGATTCTGTCCTCTGCCCCATGAGAGTGGCGATGTTCATCTTTCTCTTTTTCTAATAATTTTATTGAGAAACAACAATGAGTTTCAAAACTGATTAGTAGGATAGCTCCAATAAATGATACATTGCATATTGTCTTAGTGGTTATTCATAGTGCAAGGTGCAGACATGATATCCTGTCCACAAACACTATTAGTAAAAATCTTTCCATTCATTGAATTAAGAAAATGTGGCTATATATCTATTCTATTTTGAATATATAGATACAAACAAAATGGTCATTCATTTGTATCCCCTTTTCAGTTCAGTTTTGTCAGAGAAAGGTATTCCATTGTCATTTAAATATTGTAGGTGTGTAAATTCAGCACAATAATCCAATATAGTCTAGTAGCCCTAAATAATAGTGGGTTTTCCATAGGACTGGCAATGTCAGAAATTGTTGACTTGAGCCTTTTATGGCTTAGCATATTAATATGGCTTTACTTTTTATACTTCATTTTTATACTTTTCTGCTGGATGGTTAAGACTAAGATAAAGCAGGACCTATATAACAAGAAATGTAACTCTTGTGTCTCATAAGGTCATTCAAGTCCCTCAGGATTTATCATGTAACCCTGTACTGCACTTTGTAGATCCTTTGTCAGTGTCAGCCGTGTAGATGAGTCACGGTCATTGGCCAATTTTGACCTCTGTGACTTGACCAATTTGCTCTCTGTGAAGGCCTGAGAGAATGTTTTCTCTCCATGTGACTCTCTTTAGGCACACTCTACATCATCAGTCATTTTCCTCTGTGGCCCCATAATCTCCTTGATCAGAAAATTTGGGGCACAACTGAGTTCTATGATGTTACAGTACAGGTTCTCCTATGTCCCGAGTCTTCACTGACCTTGAAAGGCTAGGGCCAAAATGTTGGCTGTCCTTGCAGCCCTTCTTTTTCTCTAATTTTTAAAGCACTGTTTTAAATGTGATGTATTTCAAAGAGCTGGTGTCACTGAGGGGCAGGAGTAGGATGAAGACAGACACTTGAGAATGAAGAAAGATCAGGGACTGAGAGAAGATAGGTTAGTGCACATTTCTCTTGGCACAGAGTTGTTCTTTAGATCACAGTACAGGGAGTCTAATCTATCAGCTGGGGGACCTCAGGCAGTCCAGGCTCTCTGTGCCTGAGTGTCCACATCACAGAGATACTGACACCTGCAAACCTGCTGAGGCGGATCATTTTAAGACCCATGTTTGACTCCTGTGTTATTTGAAGAGATGTTGGGGAGAGCAAAGTTTGTGTATTTAGTGCTCTTGTTTTTTTACTTTGGATCATAGAGGGTTGCATGCAGATGAGCTGGTGGTATGATCTGACAGCTTGGAAACCACATCCCAAGGTCACTTTTTGGCTTTTGAATGGTTTAATCTGAGAAATAAGAGCAGGAAATGTGACCATTTGGCCGGTGATGTTTGAAGAACTGTTACTGAGTAAAGTCTGATGGAAGGGAAGTGTCAATTTAGAGATTTAACGAGGGCAGGCTTTCTCTTTGGCCTGGTGTCTGGGTCCACTGGGTTGGTTCAGACCGCTGACTCAGCTCTGTCATGACTTTGACTATCTTTTGGAGCAGGAGTAATGTCAAATGGCTCATGTTTTCATGTCTCTAAACCAGACTATTAATGTATTCTTCTACAGTGGAAACCATGGCTGCCAAAGTGATTGAAATGCCCACACTTTGGTGGTTGCCTATGTAGCTATTTGCTTCTTCCCATGTTGGTGCAAACTAGTGGGAAGCCAAGCCTTACTTACATGGCTGTGGGGGAGTGGGAAATCACCTTCAGGGAGCAGATCTGAGGTGGAGGCACTTGGTTTTGTCACCTCAACCCTCCAGGCATGGCTTTCCTCATGGTACTGAAAAATGCAGTCTGTTGCCTAAATTTTTTTTTGCTTTAACAAAGGAAAATAAAATCAGAACAGCAGTTTGAAAATTCAGAGGCACACAGAAAAGAAAATAGAAACTATCTATAATTGTACCTCTTGTTTCTAACCTCTCAGCCAATACTTAATAGTTTTCTTCAGTGTATAGACAAAAAAATGGCATCACGTGATACAATATGGCTTTGAAATACTTTTTCACATCTTACACTGGGCAATCTTTCCCCTTTTATTCTGTAAGTTCCTTTCAGCTTATACTGCATTCTTTTTTATTGTTCTTCTTTTTTTGAGACAGGGTTTTACTATGCAGTTCAGGCTGGCCTTGAACTCACTTTGTAGTCCAGGCTGGCCTCAAACACAGTGATCCTCTTGCCTTGGCCTCCTGAGTGTTGGGATTATAGGTGTGTGGCACTACACCCTAGCTTCCAATTTGTACTACATTCTCATTACTAATTTCACTATTGACATTCCTAGGTTTTGAAGTAGGTGCTCCAGAAAGAGAGAGATAAAGGAGGAATGCATAGGGGTGGTATCTTAGGGCATAGGAGGCTTCCCACAAACTGTTTTATTTTTTTAATTTATTTTATTTTTTTTCATTTATTTTTATTTTATTAAAATACAAATGTCAATCAGACAGTTTCAAGACACCTTAACCATACAGATTCGATGAATTAATACATTGCAAACTGTTTTCATAACATTTTGGTATTGTACAAGGTGCATACATGATTTATATTTACAGATATTATTTTAGCAGATATCTCTTATCAGTGAATTAAGAGTGTAGTTGCTTACTTATCTTATTTTCTTATACCTGAATTATATCAAAAGTTCAATAATTATTTACCTAGTGGATGATCATAGTACTAAAAGCCGACATAATATCCTGTCCAACCACCATTAGTGCAGATCTTGCCTCTCATAGAATTATGTAGAAGCACAGCGTTATCTATCCCAACTGTACTGTCTATACACACACATCATGATTTCTTCTTTCTACAACCCTTCCTTTGTCTACACCTGTCAAAAGTGGGCACTCCATTGACATTCAACTAACTTAGGTGCTTGAACTCGACACCACAGTCCAACACAGTCCAGCATTCTGCAACCATAGTGAGTTATTCAAAGAAATTGTCGACCATATCCATTTACAGCTCAGCTTAATATTATGGGCTCATGATGTATACTTCATTTTTATATGTTTCTGCTGGATGGTTAAGACCTAGGTAGATCAAAACTTATATACCAACACAAGAGCTTTATATTTCCTATGTGGTCAGTGAAGTCCTCTCAGGGTTTAACTTGTAGTCCTGTACATTATTCTATAGTTCCTTTGTCTGTGTCATCCATGTGGATGAGTCACAGCCAATGCTCGACCAGATTGCTCTCTGTGAGAGCTTGAGAGAAAGTTTTCTCTTCATGTGACTCTCCCCAGGCACACTTTAGAACTTCAAGCAATAAGGACTGAAAAGGGTGAAATCACCACAGACCCGGTGGAAATTCAGAAGATTATCAATAGTTACTTCGAGAATCTTTATGCTCACAGAATAGAAGACACAGAAGAAAGGACAGATTCCTCGAAAGGTACAAATTACCAAAACTGAATCAAGAAGATATTACAACTCTCAATAAGCCAATCACAAACTGTTTTAAGTTCTGCCATCAGAGATGGTTCGCAGATCTGGTCTTGAAGAACCAGTTTCATTTTTTTTAGCCTGAGACTTCTTTATATTGATCTGTTTGACTTTCTTACTGACAAGTGTTCTTTCCAGCTGTGCCCCTGACCTTATCTATAGTTCATGGAAAAACATAGGTGTGTGCACTAGTTTGCCTATTGAAATTATCTCCTCACCACTTTTATTCCATACTTTGCATATCACCTCTTTCCTCCAGAGCATCCACCTTCATCTAAAATACTTTGATTTGTAATTTGTCTTTTTTCTCAATTGGAATGGAAAGTATGAATACAGAAACCCATATGTTTCATGCACTTAACCCATGACTGGTATACTGTGAGTGTCCAAAATCCCTACAACATGAAAACAACAGGGCAACTGTTATATAACATAAACTTATATGACATATCTGTGTCATTATATAATGAAATCTTATAAGCAAAATCTGGGTTACTAGAATCTTATTTCTTAGCCTAGTATGAAAAGATGTATGATTCTCTAATTTCATTAAAATGACAGCAAAGAGGAACCATAAATTAATGATGCTTTGCCTCAATGAGATGGTTGTGGTCAATTTTTGTTGGTCTGTTTAAGGCCCTAGCCTTGTGTGTTTCCAGCAAGTGTGCTCTCTCTAGTGAGATCTGGGCAGTCTCCTTGCTCTTTTAACTCAGGGTTCCATTCTTAGAGTGCTTCTTCCCTAGAAAGGGCTATCAATGACAGTCTGGAAGATGGCATTTGCCAGGCTGGAGACCATTTTACAGATGATGTGGGCTTTACTCACCCCATCTGCTAGGGGCTTGTGTGTGAGAAGGTTGGGGAGCACGTGACAGAGAAGTGAGGAGGAGTTTGTGCACAGTAACAGAGACCATTTGGGTCTTCTCACATTTGACCTCCTGTGCCCTTGAGTTTAGAAGGCAGGAGCTGCCTTGCATGCCAGGAACCAGAATGCAGCCTAGGTGAGTCACACAAGGCTGAGCCACTCTGGTATAGAAAGCTGCCATGTGGGCTTGGTATCTGCCACTCAGATGGGTTTTATCTGGAAGTGAACATTTATCTATTTGACCTCTTGGGGTGTTAAGTTGAGCTCTGTTCTTCTCTTGGGACAGAACACTGTACTGGGCTAAGAGCAGTGAACTTTCTGGAAAAGGGCTACAGTGTAGATGTTTTCAGATTTCCAGGCTGTGTAATTCTTGCCACAAATACTGAAATGTTATCTAGGAACTTAAAATTAACCCTAAGTACTACATACGAAATGGTATGCCGTCACTTAAATAAAACTTTATTCATAGAACTAGGAACCATGCAGGGTGTGGACCCTGGACTGTGGCTTGCATGCTCCTACATTATAGCATTAGCATTTGGAATGCAAATTCTGGAATCCAATGCATCTGGTTACAAATGCCTGCCACATATGCTTTCCTGGCCATTGGCTGTAGGGAGGCTGTTGGCTCCCCTGAATTCTCTCTTCTCTTTACTTAGGAAGAGTTAGTGATCGCCACTTTAGGGATTCTTAGCAGCTCTGCACCATTTTCTCAAACATGTTTCACCTGGAACAATTTACCTTTTACCTAGAAATGTAATCTCATCAGTGGAAAAGAACAGAAATGCTCCCTTTTAAATTAGAACATCAGACTTTCTGTTAAACTTGGCAGAAGGTGATTTTGTGATGTTATGGATTAGAACTAAAATGTTCCTCCAAATTCTCATGTGTTAGAGGGGGCTTTTGAAGGTGATGGGATCCTGAGAGTTCCAGCTTCCTTAGTGAATTAATTCATTGATGAGATTGTAATTTGATGGCATTATCAGGAAGTGACAGGACGGTAGGCCTAGAGGAAGGGAGTGGGTTCTGGGGCTATGGCTTTGGGGACTAGCTCTGGTCCTGGGCTCTTTATCTCTGACCATTTCCCTTGCTCAGCTCCTCAGCTGTCATGAGTAGGCAACCTTGCTCTACCACACTCTTCCACCATGATGTTCTGTCTCACCTTAGGCCCACAGCAGGGGCACTCGCCAGCTATGGGCTGAAACCTGTGAAACTGTGAGACAAAATGTACTTTTTTCCTTTAAGTTTTTATTCTCAGAAATTTTGTCTCAATGTATTAGAAAGTTGACCAGTGCATGGGCTACTCAAGGCACTGAGCAGCATAACACCTCAGAAAGGAACTTAGTCTCCTAAAAACACTTTGTTTTTAAAATCATGGAATCAAGGTGACCATAATTGATAGACTTTATAAAAATGTTAACTTTTTTCTTCTAGAGAAAATACAGGTTTCTAAATCAGGTGTCTCTTTGTTTTCCACATGGAACATATTTAGAACAGGCAGAGGAGTGTCACTCCACTGGCAGAACCTCCTCGCTGAGTTTCGTTCAGCCTGAGCTGTCTACTGCGAAGCCCTTCATGCTGGTGGCTGCTCAGTAAATTCTGGGGGGGCTGCTTAATGAGGGATGAAGGCAATATGCACCCAGAGATGTGGCCAGTTGCTTTTTCACAGTTGGTAGGCAGTATTGCAGGTGCATTCTCTTAATGAGGGTTAATTTGTCTCATATATTAATCTGACAGAATCTGGCCATGTTGTTATGTATTCCTTGGAGGGAACTGGGCTATTCTTGGTTGGCATAAAGAAAGAAAATGGATTATAACTTGGAAGTTAGTTGAATGATAAAGAAGTCAGCTGGAATTCGTTAGAAGTCCTGCCTTTCTCACACCCAGGGTAACATTTACATGGAGGAAGAGCAATTTAGTAGAAACAGCAAAGATGCTGGTTAGCAAAGGGCTAAATTATGCTTCTGGAAGATTCTGGCTTCTGACATTGCTATACAGTGTGCTAAGTCCAGAAAACCTTCTAATGGTGTTATTTTGCATGACACAGGCAATTTTGCCTGTTTCAGATTTTGCTGCCTATAGGGAGGATATTTAATGGTTCTTGCCTTAAGAATAAACACAGATTGTGTTTCTGAAAAATAATATTTTTACTGAAAAAAATCATAAAAGTAATAGATGCTTGCTACAAAAAATTGAAAGAAGTTAAAACAATTGAGATTTTTTTTCTTAACTCAAATCTCAATAACAGATTTTCAGATACAAGTACTGTTAAACAGCTTGGATATGTTTTGAATTTAGGGGAACACACATAATGGTATCAACATATGTATTCATGGTGCTCAAGAGAGTTCTTTTACTTGCACAAGGCAGAAACTCAACTCAAATCAGATTTAGCCAAAGTGAAAATAATGACTTATATAACTGAAAAGATCAAGGGAATATTGGCATCCTACCATGACTGGATCTTGAGGTTCATTTGGTGTTTGCTCATTTTTCTCTGCCTTTCTTTTTTATCATCCAATTCCTCTCTCTTTGTTCTAATATTCTGTACAGAGACTTCCTACTTGTGATGGGAAAGATGTTCCCTTATATCCCACAATGCACCTGTACATTGATTCCTGTAGAAAAAGGATCTTCCTTCCCCAGGAATCTGTAGCTTATTCCCCAAGAAAGACAATAGTGTGTTCTGTTTGGAACATGTTCCTACAGCTTGGACCAACTTCTGTGGTTAGTAGGGACTCTGATAGGCTGGACTCGTGTCACTTCTAACCTCTGTGACTAGGGTAAATGTGAAGCTGTCATAGGGTACTGTGAATGGGAAGACCACATGACCACAAAGGAGCATGTGTTGCTGGTGCAAGCAAAAGGGGAGAAAGAATTTAGTCAAATACATTCACACACATGCGTGCTGCACATACTTTAAGAAACAGAGAGGAATATAGTCTATTCGGTCTTCTGTAGATTTTTTCAGTTCATGGTATGTATGTGGGTTCTTATATTTTCTTCTTAAATGTTGTGTAATGTTTTTCTTTGTATACATGCCATTTTGCCAAAGTGAAGGAACATTTATTTAATTAAAAACAATCAGAGCCCATCATGGAGCTCTTGACAATTTAGATCTGGAAATATCATTGTTTGTCTTTAATAGCTGTGCTCAAAACTCCTAGTTGTACTAAGGAAGGAAAGAAAGAAGGAGTGAAGGAGAGAGGGATAGTTAGGTATCATATTATGTGTAGGACTGGTGGTCATCAGTAAAAAAGAAAGTAAAGATTTCCACATCTGCAGAAAATCCCTTGACTAGGTCCTTGCAGAATTCCACTCAACAGTGTTTTTCTGTTTTGCTTCAGAAATGAAAATCTTAGAGCTGGAGGGATGATGATTCTAACATTGAATCATTTTCATTGCTCAAGGCCAATGAATTAGACAGAGTCTTATCTCTCTGCAGAGGTGTGATAGCAGAGAGGAGGGATTTCTGAACTTCTGGAGACAAGAAGTTGTTCTCTTAGCTTGGGGGACTTCCAGGATGTGAGGAGGTGTGAGGTGGAGAGTGGGACTACCTCAGGCCCATGGGTGGCTCTGGGGGTAAGTTGGAGATTAGTCTTTAGGAGATAAAAGATGGAAGAAAGATGGAAAGTCCCAAAGTAAACTTGAAAACACTTTTCACTAAAAGTATTTTCAAAAAAGAAGGAGGGGGAAAAAAAGAAAAAGAAAAGTAAACTCCATGTCCCTTGGGGATTTGGCTGCATGGATTCCAAAGCCCACATGAATCTAGAGTTTCCCACATTTCCTGCCTGTTTCCTCCATCTCTACTGCCCCTCCTGTGCACACTACTTTTGCTCAACACAACTTCGTTCCCGGGTTCCACAGAGCACTACTCACCCCTGAGTGACTTGTGACCATAACAACCACAGGAAACTTGGAAATCCACAGACAGGAGTAACACGGGGAACTGTGTGGCTCCTCCTACCACTCTGGTGCCACCATCACTGTATTTGCCTGTCTGCCTCCTTTCTACATTCAAATTCTGCAGGCAAAAGAAGTCTTCATGTCATTTACAGACTACAGCTGTGTCTCTTAAGTTCAGGGATACATTCTGAGATGTGTATCATCTGGCAGCTCTGTCATTGAGTGAATTTTTTCTGATTTCTTTTTGTTTGATTGATTTTGGTTTTTGAGACTGGCCTTGAACTTACCATGTAGCTCAGCTTGGCCTCAAACTTACAGTGATCCTCCTGCCTCAGCCTCTTGAATGCCACCATGCCCAGCTTCATTGTAAGAATGTTACAGATTATGTTTATATGAACTAAGATAGCTATGTCATCACTAATTATAATCTTACCAGACCTAGCATAAATATAGTCTATTTAGCATCCAAAGCACTTTTAAAAAGGTAACATGGTATTCTCTGGCTTAGATAGCAGAGGGGAAAGAACACACATGTTGGCATCAGACAGACCTGATTTTCAAATTCTTTCCCATTTCTTACTGGCTACATAGCTTTGGGGCCAGGTATGAAATCTCCCCATACTCAGCTGCCTTAGCTGTAAAGATAGGTGATGAAACCCACCACAAAGAATCGCAATGAGCATGAAATGAAGCAGTGTGGTGGACAGCTCAGTGTCTGGGGACTTATAGGGATGGAGGACAAGAGGCTGTTGAAGGTCTCTTAAAGACACACCAAGAGAGCTTGGCCTTCAGTGATTCTAGGAGCAGAGAGGAAGGCAGGAGGTCCAGTGCTGAGGAGCTCTTGTGCTGTGGCTGTAGCAGGTCTCATCTCTGTCCTGACATGGTACCAACTAAACCTATGACTTAGAGTTCAACCTGAACTTGGTTTCTTCTCCTCTCTTTCCTCTAGTGTATATTTTTGTGATGTGCTATTACCCACTCATTACTTGTATTATATATTTTTCTAATCATTATGGTTATATTCTTTCTAATGGCAGCCAAGTGAGTGGCTTTGCAGGATTTGTGGCCCTTTTAGGCTCAAGCTCCCAGGCATATGGGCTATGTCTATGGGGGAGCCGTGGAGAATTGTCCCCCAGTGCGGTGAAACTTTCGTGGAGGGAGTCATCTCTTTGTACCTACTCACCTGGGAACTATGAACTAAGAAGTACAAACCATAGAGTTTTATTGGTAAGTCCTTGGAAGGAGAAGCATCTTCTGGGTAAGCTAGTGAACATCTGCCTTCAAACTGTAGGTATCCCCAATGATGAGGATCATCCAGGGTCTATCTGCACAGAATCCTGTGGATGTGGTTTCAGACTGCAAGCTTCTCAGTCACCTGCGCAAGACTTGTGGTGCTTGCCACAGCTCCACCTGCTTCTATAGGGGAGGGTGATAGGATAGGCAGTGGGAACACATATACTCCCATCTTATAGTGGGGTTGTTGCCCTGCCTTACTCTCGCACTGCCAAGGTGACTGAGTTGAATTTTTATCTGGCCCTCATCTTGTTAATTCTTGAGGTCAGATGCCTCTAGGCCAAAGGCTGTCTTCATGGGCCAGCATGTTGATTTGGATGTAGGATTGCTTCCAGCACCTCAGCCAGCGGACCTTTGGCTTCACCATAATCCTATCTGCATGCTTAATGGCATACCCAGCACCATGGCCACTGACAACTTCCACACAACTAACAACTGGAGTGAAATGTGATGGTGCCCAGATTCCTGGAGAAGCTTTGTCTAATCCAAGAAAAGACATGGACATTCATTTCCTTTATCAGTCTATCCTCCCCTTTATCTCTCTTACCCTTTGTCCTTAACCTCTTGAGTGCCAGGAGTCAAGAATTTGATTTGCAAATTTATGACCCACTTCACCTCTGCTTGGCCAAGAATAAAGTTCTTCATTGCTCAGCAGGCACTCAGTCTTCTTGCTGTTTCCACAATTCTGAGATAGCAAGAAAAAGAGCCCAATTTGGGGTCAAAATCTGGTAGCAGAATGAAACTACCAAAGTTTGAAGTGCACCTAACCTACCCCATATTCCAGCATGGTCACCTAGTATATTGTTAGTTGCTCCTCTCTGTGTTCGTTGCTGCCACCATGACCTGAGAGGGGCCAGTGAGGAAATTGTATTACCTTATGCTGTCCCTGGAAGAGCTCAAAATTGAAAATTACTACGGACTATGTATCACTAGTGTGTCATAATAAAACTGAAGAATCCTAAGTTGAGGCATTGTAAGTGAAAGGCCATTAACAAGAAATGGTTAAGAAACTGCACTGAGGTAGAACAGGTGAAGTAAAGACAGCAGGAAAGGAGGTGAGGAAAATCCTAATTTAAAAATTATTTCATTCCCAATTGTGTATTTTTAAGAAAACTTCAGCATTATCAATCCCCATATAAAATGCATGTTGGTTGTCAGCATCTTATAATATTCCCTAATGTGTGTTACATCTAATCTTATTTTTTAAATTACAACTGCCTTCATCCTTCTTAATGGTGAACAAGTCATTGTTTCTCCTTGTCGACTTTCTCTCCTCAACCCATGCCATATTAAGCTATCAAGTACGTCATAGTGATGTCTCATCATGTTCCTAAATTTTACCGGTGCATCAGTTACCCAAGCAGATCGCTAGCCATACTTTGGGCTCTAGTTTAGGAGTCAGATTTTCTTCCAGTCTCCTCATCCCCAAATCCCTTAAAGTTAGTTTAAATCCATAAATGAGCTTCATTGATAAGGTAAAAAGGGCAGCAGTCTGACCCTAATGTAAAGAAACAAATTTGGGGGGTGAGGGAGATTCAGAAAAAAGTTTTTAGGGAAAATATCTTGGATCGCTCATCTTAAAGGATCCTTCCAAGAATGCATACTATATGTGTGTGCATTCCTAGACACAGTACACCCTCTCTGGGTGGCCCTCTTCTATTTTCTCTGAGTGTTGTTTCTTTAACTCTGCCTAATAAAATCTGGCTATGTTTCTCACTCATATGCCCTGAAATTCTTTTTTATTTTTTTTTGTGGTAAGAGTCAAGAATCCACCCCATGGGCTGAATTGAAGTCCCCATCTCTTCTTTGGGAAAACTCCTTTGGCACTATCTGGTGACAGATATATTCAGATAAAACATTAAAGTGCCAGAATTCCCCAAATCTCAGGTGTGCTTACTAAAGTCACCTCTAGGCTATTTCAACCAAGTTGCATGACTGGAACTTCTTTGATAAAACAGTTTCCAAAGGCTTGGCAGCCTGAAAGCCTGGTCTTTCATTAGGTTGAACAATTTCTTTGGTGTTTGAGCAACCAACCTGGCGTTCTGCCTCCTCTGCTTTAGCTCTGTTGGTAAAAACCTGTCCCCATTCCTTTCTGGAGTTTATTTGCTATGGGGTAGCTGTAGCATGAAATTCCAAATTTCTGTTTACATCTACCTTGAACAGTGTTTTTCAGACTCATCACTGTTTAATTATGAAACACTGATTGGACCTTTGAAATGGAAGCCAAGTCTTGTTAAAGACTTAATCACAGGTCTTAAGTCTTGTATTAGTGATCTCTCTTTCTGTCTCCTTTCCCCACCCTCCTGCTTCCTCCTCTTCCTCTTCTTTATGCAAAAAACTTGTTTAATATCTGAATCTTTATAAGATCACTAAACTATGAGACTGATCTTGCATGACATATTCACATTGTGAAGTGTGTGTATATAAGTGTCTGTGCATGCATATGTGTGTACATGCATGTGAGGACAAGGGATTTTTGTTACATGTTCATTTAGTTTTTTTGGATATGTGGCCTTGGTAACAGGTCCAAGTTCATAGTTGTCTTCCCTGGGTAAGCCCCAGAAAAGCGACATGTGCCTGTAAGGCTTGCTCCACAGCATGATCAGACTGGGCATTGCCTAACAAGCACTATCTGAGAGTTTGACCTAGAAGTCTGTCTGGTTTTCTTATTCATTGGGAGACTTCAAGCCTCACTTCCAGTGGCCTGTGAAACTCATATCTCAATGAAACCAATAATATTTTCCAGAAACAGATAACGTTCAGTTCTGCCTAAGGGTATGAGTGAGTAGGAGTTGGGGGGATGTTGCTTATTGAACCAAGCTGTCTATCTCCAGTTCATCCAACCAAGGTTCGCACAAAACAGAGCAACATGAAATAGGACATTTTGGGCAGTTCTATTTTATTTCTGTTTTCTCCCTGCTGATGTCAGTATTTTCCTTTGTTCATTTGCTGGGCAACATGAAGTTACCCACTGTTATCCTTGTCTTTACCTTATAGCTCTTAAAAAATCAGATAGTCCTTTATTTTGACTGTTTTTCATCAAATTCAAATGCTTACAAATACACTAAGGCATAAGGTCAGAAATCAATTCCATCTTCCTAAAATTACTTGTGTGCTATAGACCACTACTCCAGGGAGCCAAGTTCAATATCTTGTATTCTACTCTTAGAGATTGTATGTTTATCTTCCTAATATCTGGAACAGGCTATAGGATATATTCTCTTATTTTACTTTAAAGCAAAGAATTCAAAGGGCTCAATATCTTGGGACTAGAGTAGCAAGACTAGCATTTAAGCTATGTTCAATACAGTGCTTGGCAGTGTCAGATAAGCTGTTGCACCCTGGGTGCTACCGAGTTGCTCATTTGGGCTCTGTGTGCCTCAGAATTTTGTCACAGGTCCAGGGTCCTTAGCCCCCAAATGATATTAATACAGTACATTAGTGTGTCATCTTGAAAAGTAGGCATTTCTACCTGTGAATAAACTGAACATTTGTCATAAAGATTCTTTTGTTTCATTGACTGGTGTCTTGTCATTGTGAACTGTGTTGGAAGAGATTTTGTTCTACTAATAACATAAAGTATTGGCATCATTCAATTATAAATTATGTTCAAAAGGAAATTAATGACTTCTGGTCATGTTACAGGGACAATCCTCTCACCTGTTTCCTGATGGAGTTCTAGAGAGCAGCTGCCCCTTGGCATCTGGGGTTGGGGGACTGGCTCCAGACTCCCGTGGAGACCAGAATCCTTAGTTACTAAAATCCTTCATATAAAGCAGCAGTGTTTGGATGTAGCCTTACACACCTTCCTGTGTACTTTAAATCATCTCCTGAGTACCTATAAAATCTGATACAATGTAAACATTATGAACATAAGTATTGTGACATTTAGGGAAGGGCAAGAAAAAGTCAGTACATATTCAATATAAATGCATTTTTTTCTGAATACTTTTTATCTGAAGTTGGCTGAATCCTTAAATATAAAACCCATGGATACAAAGGGGTGGAGTGATAGTCATGAAGACTTACATGTTTATCACCTACCTGTCAGCTGTCTGTCCATCTGTTTGATGTGCACTGCATGTGTGCTACTTGCTAGGCATACGGTGGGAATCAGGACACAGAATGCCCGCTTCCCAACCTTGTGAAGTCCATGGTCTCTTGGGACAAAGACAAAAAGCTCAGCAAGATAGTAAGAGATGATAAATACTTTTAAAAAGGCAATGAAGCCATTGCGGATAGTGGAAGGTAAGGCAGACTGCATGTTAGGGAAATGGAAATGGGCAAAGCTACTGGAGATGAGGTGGTTAAGGAAAATTTTCAGGGGAGTTGACATTGGAGCTTAGAAAGATTGTACCACACAATGATCTGAGGGAGAGCAAGTGCAAAGGCCCTGGACTGGAAATCAGTTTGGTATGCTTGCAAGACTTAGGGCAGTAGGGAAGAATGGTAAATAGTGAAGATCAGAACAGAGTTGTTTCCAACAGTGTGGATTAAAGAGACCTTGAGCACCTGGAATGGAATTCCAGTTGCTGTACTTATAGCTATGGGAGTTGTAGATGTTTATTAGCCTCTTTGCTTTGCTTTCCTCACCTCTCATGTAAGGATAACACAGCCCCTATCTCATAGGTGTGTGTTAATTAAGTGAGTGGACATTTGCCAAACAGTGTCTTGAAACTGTCCAGCAGAGAGAGAACACCACATAAGTATTTGCTAAATATTTGCCCCCTCCCCAATTCTTCTAAGGAGAAAGCTGAGATTAGCTCTGTGCCTCATAGTTATATTAATTCCATGGACACAAATCTTCCAATGTCAAGGGCATTGCTAGACAAGAAGACAGTTGAAATGCTGACCTAGTTCAATATGCTCGTCTTAGTGAAGAAACTGATCCTCACTTGTGGACTGCGCTTCAATTATATATGAGGACCGTGTCTGTGGCTGTGTGCTTGTGCGCCCTCCATAGAGGCTCACTGCAGCTGAGTTCTGTGCTGCTCTTGCCCCACCTCTCCTCCTTCCCTGGAGGTCAGCCTCTGGCCTGCTGATGCCTAGCTGCTAGTGCATATGCTGCAGCCAATGTGTGTGAAAGTCACCTCACTTTACCCAGTTGTAAAATACACATACCATAAAACTTACCATCTTAATCATTTTAAAGTACACATACAGTTAAGTGGGATTAAAGACATGCATTAATTGCTGTACTAGAACATCTTGTTCTTAAAACTTGCCTTTTTTCACTTTTAATTTTGTTTTCATGTTTTTTTAAACCATATGTTTTAGAGAATTTTCCTCATTCTTCTTAACCTCAGCTTGGCATTACATGGTGTTGTAAAAAGTTCTTTGAATCTCTTCCATATTAGCTAAGTTTAAATTCTCAATTTTTGCTGTCTTAGGGAAAGTGAATCTTAAAATATTTTCTCTTTACTGCTACATAATAAGACTCACCCAGAGCCATACTGAGCAACAGTACAAATTTTTAGCATTTCTTTGTTGCTATTAAAGCAGAATGACCCCTTCTGTTTTGGCAGCAAGACAGGCTTAAATCAGCCATCGGCTGGTAATAGCCGTCCTCGGGTTCCACGCTGGTGCAAATGGAGCTTCAGCTTAATGAATGCTGGAAGTAGGCTATCTTTTAAATAAAGCCTTGCCGGTGAGAATTGCAATCTGCTTTGCCTCCTATCTGTTTGCCTTCCTTTGTAATTTGAGGGGTGCTCAGATGTGGCTGGATAAATAACAGCAGCATGGATTTTAATCAGACACCTGTCCACCTCAGCACAACTGTCGAGATTCACAAGGGTCCCCCTGCATATGGGGCAGTGCTGGCAGCCACTGTAGGGCCGAGCCACCCTTTCGTAGCTGGGTCTTGTGAGAATTCCCAGGCTCCCTCCACAGAGTCCTCAACTCCAGTGTGTCAGTAAACAGTTTGGTTGCCCCTCCTCACTGGGGGTTGTGGAGGGCAACTGGCTGGATGTTCCCCTTGGGCTGATGACAGGTTGATTTTCATAGAAGGGGTTGTCCCATAGGAACATGTCACATAATATTTTGTGCAATGCTGGGTGACGCCAGTGGTCCACATCAGGTACTCCTACTCTTGTGGGTATCACTACCTTTCTTCCTGCTTCCTGCAGGAAGAAAGGCACATAAGCCATCCGATGGACCCCCAAGTCTTTCTTCAATTAATCCCTACCTAGTGGTGCTTTTTTTTTATTATTACCTTGGCTTCTTTGTTTGCAAGTAATCAGCCTCACCAGCTTTTTCTAATGAACAGGATTCTTCATCCAGATTGTCAAAACTAGTCCAGTTTCCCACCACCTGCATATGCTAATATTAGAAAGATTTAATTTGAATGACTTATTTTAAAAAATAGATAAGAATTTTCTATCTGACACTGAAGCTTGGCTAGAATCCTAATAGGTGGGGTGGTCCAGGCAACTGAAGGCATGACAATGACAGGACATGGTGTGCAGGTGGGCACCTGTGATAGGTCAGGCTTTGCTGGGACACTGTCCAGGAAAACAAGAAAATAGACAATACAGTAACAATAAAGGAACAATCCAGGCTGGGCCTAGAGAAGACAGGAAAATGTGACTGGGCCGATTGGGCCACTGGATCCTCTCTGTGGTGTGCACATGGGTGGGTGGGTCAGATTTCCACAGCAGTTTGGGGTCTGTGCTCCAGAGATGCCCGTCACCTTCATCACCTACAGGCCATTGGCATCCTGGTGATAGATTGCTTGGTCTGCTCCATGCTTTGAAGATGACCAGTTCCAGCCTAGGGTATAGTGTTATAGGCCCAGACCCCAGATTCACTTTTCTTTAGTGTCAAATTGTCAGGGGCTGGAGCTCCTGTCAGTGTCAAGTGCTCACAGCTTCATGGTTCAGGTCCAATCTGTCGAATGGGTTATGGGTTTATTTATAAACAAGGGCTGACATTCACAACATGTACTATATACCTGATGAATTCTCCACTGGCATTGAGCCATTTTATGGTTACTCTGTCATGCAGGGGAAGGAGGGCCTTTTTTTTTTTTTTTGTATGTTTTGGGGAGGGGTCTACAGGGTGTTCAAGGTCTCACTACTAGATTGGACCTAGTACAACCATTGTGGAGGTCAGTATGGAGACTCCTCAAAAGAATAGGACTAGAAATCCCATTCAAGCCAGCTATCCCCCTACTGGGAATTTTCCCAAAGGATTTGGATACATTGTATCATAGAGATATATGTGTACCTATGTTTATAGCAGCACAATGTGTGATAGCAAAATCTTGGAAACAACCAAGATGTCCAT
>PVKA01012670.1:0-57150 GCA_004027165.1 Ctenomys sociabilis | reverse complement strand
CAGGCATGGTGGCACATGCCTGCAATCCCAGCTCTCAGGAGGCTGAGGTAGGAGGATCTTTGCCAGTTCAAGACCAGCCTGGGGAACAAAATCAGCTGAAGGCCAGCCTGAGTTGTACAGTGAGACCCTGTCTTAAAACAAAAAACAAAAAACCAAAAATAACATCTAATGCTGCTTGCTGCTTCAGTGCCTGATGGAGGACCATAACTCTTTCAAACCCTTTCAGGTATCTACTGGGCTTCATTAGCCCACGGACCATTAACATTTGGCTTTGGGCCTATTGGCAGAAATATGGAGAGTAATCAGAGTTCCGGGGCAAGGGGCACACAAGGGGCACCTGGAGCCCTTTTGGAGGGCGGCTCAGCCAGGTCATGCACTGGGACAGAGAGGTCACTCTCAGGCATCACGTGCCTGTCCGTAGGCAACTCGCTCACCCACCACACACTGAGTGGTTGTGGGGCCTCTGGGGTTATAGTTTGGGTCAAAAATGTCCCCCAAAGACTCATGTGTTCAGAGGCAGAGCTTCTGGAAAGTGGTCAGGTTGTGGAGGCAGTAGTGCTGTCCGTGGAGGAATCTGTGAATGTGCTAGCTGCAGGAGGAGGTCATGGGCTGTGACCGCAAGGGTGCACTTGTATCCCAGGACCCTTCTCTCTGGCTCTTCTTCGCTTTCTCTGTGCTCTGGGTGCTGGGAGGTGCACAGCTTTCCTCTGTGCCCTTCTGTCATGATGGCTCTGATCATGGATGGCACCTCCAAAACTGAGCCAGAATGGACTCTTCTTTAAGTTGTAGATGTCAGTATTTAGGGACCAACATGGCAGGCTACCCCGCAGCTCCCTTGTCCTCCTGGCTGCCTCAGGTGTGGGTGGTCTCTGGTAAGGACACAAGGGCAGTTCTATTTTTCATACACTGAGCCTTGCTCTGGAGCAGGGAGATTGTTGGTCAGGTGGAACAGTTCAGAGGTATGTGTACTCTTGGGTAGGTGGATCTACATCCCTGGAAGAAAACTTCCATGCTTTCTCTGAAAATCCAGCCTCTGTTGGAGGGAGTTCTCTGAAAGACCTAGTGGCTCTAAAATTTTAGAGACTCCCTAGGCTTCCAGAGTGCCTTTCTGGACATCCCTTGGCTAGGAGAGGAAGACTAAGCCAGCACCTCCAGGACCCATCAGAAGTCAGAGCTGTGGCCTTCCTGGGGGATAGTGGTAAGGTCACCCTCCTCTTGCAGTAGAGCTGGTATGAATGCAACCCAGGGAAGGAAACAGTTTTATTCATCTGCTTGGGTGCACAAAACAAGGAAATCATTTGAGAATACCCCATTCAATAGAGAGGGAGTGGAGGCTCCAGAGTGGTGCTTTAGCTTGTTTTGGAATACACAAGGAGAGGGGGGCGGGGGCAGTGCAGAAGGCAAGGTTCCTAAATATTCCAAATTCAAGATGAGAAGGAAGTCCTTCATGGCTCCTGCACCCTTGCTACTGAGAGGAAGAGGGGTATGGTAGGAGCTGAGATCTCCACAGGGATCATAGGGTGGGGCCCAAGGCCATGCCTCCAGACCAAGGGTTCCCCCTCATCATGGTGCCTTGTTACCCAGGAATGGAAGGGTACTCTGCATGACCCTGGAGTTTGCCCAGATGGTTTTGTGGTGCCAGGGGTCCTGGTCCTCAGAGGTTTCCTGCTCAGATGCTGGACTCTTGGGGGCATCATATGGGGGGATTTGCTCTGGTCAGGGGCTCCAGTCACTGATGTTCCATGCACATCTCCAAGTTTGTTACTGGGGGTGATATTCAGGACTTCTTGCATGCTTATAAGAGATGCTTGCCTGGTGGATCAAAAATGTCAACAGTGACATCTGTGGGAAGTTTCTGATTGGAGAACACTGAATTTTCATCTTAGTCCTGCAGCTCTGCTGCTTGCATAATGAGTGAAGACCCTGTTTGGAAAGTCACTGGACCAGTGAGGGCCAGAGCTGATGAAGTAGGGCTTGCCTGGAACCCTCACTGGCCTTGCCATGCCCATGTGCTCAGTCTTGGCTTGAGGTACCCTGGCGTATGCCATCCTCCTATGGGCCCCATAGTCTAATAGGAACAGCTCAGAAAGACACTGATGTCAGAGTGGATAGGGCAAGGTCCCAAGTCCAGGCTGCCACGATGGTGACGGAATCTGATATATTTGATTTTGGTTGCATGTGAAGAGCCAATAAAGAGAGGCAGGGAGAGATTATTAGAGTTAGGGATAGAGATAGATACAGTTAGGGATAGAGATAGAGAAGGAGGAGGACAGGGAGGAAGAAGGGGAGGAACAGGGGGAGGAGGAGAAGAACAAAAGGTTTCACACAACAACCTTGCACATCAGAAGAGGATAGCCCCAGGCCTGAGTTCACCTGGCCTAGCACCAAGGTAAGACTACATGGTATCTTCTGCAGGTGAGTGACCTTGCTCGCTGGCTTTCACACAGCACTCCTAGGTGGCTAGCAAGGGGGGTCCTGAGAACACCTGGGGCAGTTAAGCGAACCCCCATCACCTGTGTGGCCTTTGGGACCTGTTTTTTATAGAACCAGGGATTGAACTCAGGTCCTTGCCCTTGCCAGGCAAGCGCTTATTCTACTGAGCTATCTCCCCAGCCCCTCAGCTTGATTCTTAGTCTGTTCTTTTCAGCCTCAGGGACTGGGAGGAGCAGCCCTGTTTAACTTCAGATTCCAAGAACCCATTGGGGTGCGCACAAAGGCGATGACCAAGAAGGAAGCACGGCTGCAGGAGGGCTTGTTCCGTGTTTTCCTGGGGTGCTGGCGTAGACCTGTTGTTGGATAAAATTTCATCTCAAAAATCCGCTAGGCATTCTGGTGGCCTAGTGACCACCGCTCCCTCACTTGCATCTGTCTCCATCTGTTTTCTGAAGAGCGGAGGGTGTGTCTCAGTGCACCGTGGATGCGGATCGGATCCAAGTATACTCAGATGATGGGTTTGTGTGCATGCTTTTGATGTCTAGCTGAGCACTTAAGAGACACATTTTGTTTCTTAGGGATGATTTAGGAAGAGTGGGTGTTGTGGCTTATATCTTTTAAATCCCTCAAAATTCTCCTGTGCGTGGAAGGTAATGATTGTGGCAGTGCTGTGCCCCTAGTGGATGAATGCATTGATGAGTTCAATAGCCGAGGGTGGTGCTAGGAAGTGGTGCCTGGCTGGAGCATGGGGCTGGGCGAGTGTGTGTGTGTGTGTGTGTGTGTGTGTGTGAGCACACCTATGTGCTATGCACATTGTGCATGTGGGCCTGAGCAGGTGACCCGGGTGTATCCTGGTCCCTGGCTCCCCCCCCCCTTCCTGGCCCCTGTGGGCTGAGCTCTTTCCCCTCCATCCTGCCCCATGGTCGTTCTGTTTCCACCATGGGGCCAGTGCACCATGACATGGAGCTGTGAGCGAAGCAGACCTTGCCTCCTTCGAGATGCAGGTGTCGGGGATTTTACCCCAGGGAGGGGAGGGTATGGTGGGTCGCCAGTGTTAAGAGTTACGTAGATGAGCCTAGAGATGCAGGCAGATTCTGGGTACAGCTTCTCAAGGGCACACTCGTGTGTATGTCCGTGCTTAGGGCTGTAGGGGATTGAATTTGTTCTGGGGGAGTGGAACATGTCATGTCTGTACTTAGGGGGCGGCAGCCAGGGCTGTGTGTTCATTTAAGAGGTGTTGTATTATCCTCAGCTTCAGAAGCATTGCGTGTGCACATGGGTGATTGATTGCTATTTTTGAGAAAAGTGAATTGTGTTACATAGCAAGAAATACAGTGTATGCATTTGGTTCACATGCTGTAGCTATGGTTGCAGGGTTTGTGTCCTTATGTTTTGAGTGATAAAGAGTGACATAGATTTTTATGTGGCATAAGAATATGTGAATGCATTTTTGTTCATCTGAGGGTGACTGGGAGCATATGTTTTACATTAAAGACCGAAAGCTATGATATTACTTGGGCTTAGGAGGTGTACCCTTTTTATCTTTGGACATGAAGGATTCTGGGCATAATCAAGCACCTGGAAGGCAGGGAGTTTCTGTGACAAGAGTGTTCAGAGTTCCAGCGGGTGTGTGCCTGTGACCCTGCACCAGGAGCTGTGAGGAGTCAGGTATGTGCTGGCGATTGCGCTGAAGCGACCTGTATGCTTTTAAGTCTGTGGTGTGCTGTGAGTGTGTGTCCTCACCCCGAGTGCTGAAGCTTGGGCAGCTGTAAGCGCGTTATTCGGGGCGTGTGGTGGCTGTGGGCGTGCAGGACAGGTGTGTGTAGGAACCCTTCTTTTGTTCGGGGTTCAGCGTTTTGGACGTAGTAGAAGTTAGGAGGCTTTGCTAGTGATGGTGCACACGCATATCTCCAGTGTGATGGATTTAGGGTTTTTGTGAATGTGGGCCTATTTGGACTTGGTAGGGGTTTGAGGTCTGATGTTCTGATGGCTAAATGTGGGTCCTGGGGACCATGGTGGTTACATGTGTATGTGGGAAAGGATGATGGTGGGTTTTCCTTGAGGTTGTTGGTGTGTATACTGGGAATTGTTGGGTGTCTCCATGCATGTTTGAGACTTAGTGCTGGTGTAGCAAGATACTGTTGTTAGGGATATGGAGTCATTGCTTATGTGTATGAGTTTGGGGTTGTGAGGGTGTCCTTTAGGAGTTATAAATGATGATCTTTTTATACTCAGGATGTATCTGGTTATATTAGGAATTGGGGGTATTCTTATTTATTTTTTACTTCTGGGCTGCAGTGATATGACTTACATTTATTGAGCATGTGTATTTCTGGAGAAAGTCTGAACTTTTCAGGAATTTAGGGTTCTATTTATGTGGATTCTGGCCAGCGATGGTTGTGTGTGTGTTCTTGTGCTTTCCACAGTTAGTCATACCACGTCCACATGTATCAAATCGAGTGTCCAGAGGGATGTGTAAGTGTTCATGTGGATGTACCACGTACGTATAGGAGAAAGCACAGACCTACCTGCTGTGTGCAAGTACACCGGGGTCACAGGCCTGTGTATTTGGGGGTGCTGTGTGTGTACATTTATTAGCAGACAAGTGTTGTGTGTGGGTCCAGGGATGTAGGGGTGGTGTGTCTTGTGTTTGGTGGCGGTGGGGCTGAGTTATAGGTTCTGGGTGAATTATTTCTCTTGCATAAGAAGTCAGTGGCGGGCATGGTGGCGCATGCCTGTAATCCCAGCACTCGGGAGGCTGAGGCAGGAGGATTGTTATGAGTTCCAGACCAGCCTGAGCTACAAAGTGAGCTGAAGGCCAGCCTGAACTGCATAGTGAGACCCTGTCTCAAACAGACAAAAAAAAAAAAAGAAAAAAAAAAAAAAAGAAGTCAGTGGGAGGCTTCAGTGTACGTCTTCAGGTGTACACATGTATGAGCAAGGTGTGTGACAGGTCACGGTGGCCAGGTGGTGTGTGTGTTCAAGGCTGAAAGTGGCACACAATCCTTTGTGCGCCAGCCCCGGCTTCTTTGGATCCTGGCCTCTCTGGAGAGCAGGGGCTGTTGGAAGGGAGGCCCTGCTTGCTGAGCCTTCCCCTTGGTCAGGTGGGCTACGTGAGCTCTGCGCTGGGTGTGCATGCCTCTCCTGCTTACGTGGGCCTGGGCGCGTGGACAGATGCAAAGCAGGGCTGGCTCCTCAGGAGTAGGGGGAGGGATTTCCTAAAGGGTGTGAGGCACAGTCAGTTCCCTCCTGGATGGGCCAGAGGTCCCAGAAGAATTCCCCTGGCTGTGTTTCTATCTGTCCATCCGCTGCTTTCTGCCTTGGGTTAGTTCCACTGCAAGGTAAAGGCCAATCCCTCGGTTCTGCTGGAAGCTTACCTCCCTCTCTGTCCCTGCAGCCACACATGGTGTCAGAGTAAGAGCACACTTCTCCAGTGTCCCTTAGCTGCACACAGGCCTGTCCACCTCTGCCTTCCTTCCACCTGGCACTTTAGTTGTCGTCAGCCCTATGTAAAGCACTGTCCTCTCTGTTCCAGAAACACCCGGAGCCTCATGGTGTCCCTCAGTGGACATCCAATGTCCCATCTTCTGTGATTATCATAAATAGCATGCGAGTATCTCACTACACAGCTTGGACCCATGGCAGTTCTCCTGTTGCAGCCTCCCCAGCACTGCGCTTGCAGGTGTGTGCCACCCCGCTTGGTTTTTGGGGGCTGGCATGGTGGGCCCAGACTTCTAGGGCCGGCACAGCATGTGTACCAAGGATCCAACCTAGGTCCTTGTGCTTGCTCGGCAGGCATTTAGACTGCTGAGCTAACTCCCCAACCCAACACCTATTATTTGCTGACAGTGGCCTTTCAATAGTTTGAAGTACTGTCTCTTTACGGCTCCCTGGTGACACTGGGCCTCACTGCCTGTGTGGTGTGCAGTTGTACATCAGTATCAGAGATGTGTCCATGCAAGTCCTTTGCCCATTTTTGAAGTGGGTTGTTTTTGTTGTGGAGTCATAGGAATTCTTTGTTTTTCATTTTATGTGTTTGGTACAGGGTCTTGCTATACAGACGGGACTTGCAGCGGTCCTCCTGTTCTCAGCCTTCCCAGCTGGGATTACAGGTGTGCACCGCTGCGCCCTGGCTGGGTGCAAGGCTCAGCGTGCTCTGGGGGCGGGGCTGGCATGGCTCTCGGGGCTGGGGATGGAACCGAACCCTGGCCCCAGTGCTTGCCAGAGCCGATGCTTAGTCTGCTGAGCTATCTCGCTGGCCCTTTTAACTTTCATTTCAAGGAGTTCTTTATGTGTTCTAAAATTAATTTTTTAAATCAGATAGATAATTGGCAAGCAAATAAGCGCTCCCTTTCCATGGACTGCCTTTCCACTCTGCTATTTATGTTTGACACAATTAAATCTTGATGAAATCCAGGTTTTTTTTTTTTTTTTTACTTTTATTGCCTGCATTTTTGTTATTGCCAAACCTGATATCATGAGGCTTTTCTCACATTTTCTTCTAAGAGTTTTATCATTGTAGAGTTCATGTTTAAATCTTTGGTCCTTTTTGAGTTACTTTGTTGTTTCACTTTGTAGTAATGGAGTGGGTGAACCCAGGAAATGCTAAGCTGTGTTCTAACTCTTGAAATTTTTGTATAAAGATGAACTCTTACTGGCTTGCCCAGGCTGGCCTCCAGGGTGTGATCCTCTTTTATTTATTTATTTTCACATTCCAAAGATGTTTATCACCAAATACAAACTAAAATCAAACATCCCAATGAACTGACTATTAAAACAGAAACAATTAATTTGTTGGAATACACAATAGGTTAAAGTTTTGAGAAATAGGCATAGTTAAGAGACTTTTAAAGTAGCAAAACCATAATTATATAAGAAATACCATAAATGGTGAATAAATAGGGCTGTATCAATTTAAAAAGCTTCTGCATAGCAAGAAAAATAATCTGTAGAATAAAGAGGCAATAGAATGAAGAAAAATTCAGCTATTCCTCTAAGGATAGACTATTATTTCAAATATACAAAGAACTCAAAAAAAAATTTAGGCCCCTCTAAAGTAAATGTTCTAGTCAAAAAGACGAGCAACTGGAGTGAATAAACACCATTAGGGAAGGGACAGGGGTCTGGAAAGCACATTAACAGTCTTCAGTGTCTTTATCCATAAGAAAAGCACAAATGAAATCAACTCTAAAATTCTAAAACTTCATCTTACACTAAAAGGAACACTATCATTAAAGCATCAAATAATATCAAATGCTGGCAAGGCAACAGAGAAAAGGGAACTTCTGTATTTAGTTGGAAATATAAATTAAGTACTGTAAAAATCAGTATAAAGATTCATCAAAATAAAATTACATATTCCCTTTGACTCAGCAGTCTCCCTTTGTGGGTAGCTTCCCATAAGAGTTGAAGACATCCCACAAACTCCAGTAAGTTGTGCTTGAATTTTCATTGAATTGTAGGTATTGTTTAATTTGTTGTTTAAGTTAATTATAACCAATAGATTGGTTGCTGAGGAGGATGTTATTTAGTTTCCACGTGTGTGTGGGGTTTTTGTGGTTTCTTTTGTCATTTATTTTGAGTTTTATTGCATTGTGGTCAAATAATATGCATGGGATAATTTCTGTTTTCTTGCATATGCTTAAGCATGACCTATAGATTAGTATGGGGTCTGTTTTAGAAAATGACCCACATGCAACTGAAAAGAATGTGCATTCACATGTGGTTCAGTGGAACACTGTTTATGTCCACTGAGTCCATTTGTTCAAAAATCTGCTTCAGTTCTGCTACCTCTTTGTTAATATTTTGTCTGCTCAACCTATCTTTTTTTGGGATAAAGGGCTGTTAAGGTCTCCTGTTAAGACTGTGGCATTGGATGTTAGATTTTTCATGTCCGTTAGGATTTGTCATATACAGTTGGGTGCTCCCATGTTTGGTGTGGACATGTTTATGACAGTTAGCCCTTCCTCTTGTATTTTTCCCCTACCCAGTATGTAGTGTCCTTTATTTCATTTGATTGTTCTTGGTTTGAAGTTCAAATTGTCTGCAAACAGGATTGCCACTCTGCTTTTTTTCTGAGGTGCTGGAGCATATAGTATTGTTTTCCATCCTTTGACTTTCAGCCTATGAATTTCTTTATGAGTTAAGTGGGTTTCTTGTATGCAGCATATTGTTGGATTTTGCTTCCTAATCCACTCTGCCAGTCTATTTCTTTTAATTGGTGAGTTGAGTCCATTTACATTGATCATTATAACTGAGATGTATTGACATATTTGATATGTTATTATCTTGCTGGTTGTCTATTGTTCTCTTGTGTTCAATCTTTGGTCCTATTTGGTGGGTTCTTTCCGTTCTCATTTGTGGAGTTGTGGTCATTTTATTTTATTTTATTTATTTATTTATTTTTTTTTTGTCTTTTTGAGACAGGGTCTCACTATGCAGTTCAGGCTGACCTTAAACTCACTTTGTAGCTCAGGTTGGTCTCGAACTCACCACAATCCTCCTGCCTCAGCCTCCCGAGTGCTAGGATTACAGGCATGCGCCACCACGCCCGGCTAGTTGTGGTCATTTTGATCTCTCTTTAGAATATCTTTTAGTAGTCTATGTAGGGTTGACTTTGTTGCCATGAAATTCTTTAGTTGTTCTTTGTCATGGAAGTATTTTACTTCTCCATTAAACTTGAAAGAGAGTTTTGTAGGGTACATCAGTCTTAGTTGGAATTTGTCTTCTTGCAAGACTTGTAGTACTTTGCTCCACACTTTTCTTGACTTGATGGCTTGTGAAGAGAAATTTGCCATTATTCTGGTGGGTTTTCCTTTAAATGTGATCTGTTTCTTTTCTCTAGTGGCTTTTAATATACTGTTCTTGTGTTGATTTTATGGGATCTTGATTATTATATATCTGGGTGTGCTATTACTTCTGCCCATATTCTTTTTCTATCATTTGTATTGACTCCTTCTTTCCCATTGATGCCTATTAGTCTTATGTTGTTCATCTTTGCATCATCTTGCAGATGTTGAATTATTTTTTCCTGCATCCTAGTTGTTTTTTTTTTTGGCGGAACCCGGGATTGAACTCAGGCCCTTGTGCTTGCCAGGGAAGCACTTATTCCACTGAGTCATCTCCCCAGCCCCATCCTGGTTGTTTTTAAGAGATCTTTTCTTACCTTTTCACTAGCTGCAATGGTGTCTTCAAGGTCTGAAAGTCTGTCTTCACTTTCATTCAGACGGCTTTGCCAGCTTGTGATTGAGATTTTAATTTTTTTGTGTGTGAAATGAAAGAACTTTATTGAAGTTTAATGGAATTTGTTGAAAGTTTAAAAGATAGGGGAAGCACAAACACCTCCCCTCAGATGGAGCACCAGGTGCAGGGTGGACTCCTTCTGGATGTTGTAGTCATCCAGGGTACGCCCGTCTTCCAGCTGCTTGCCAGCAAAGATCAGCCTCTGCTGGTCAAGGGGATGCCCTCCTTGTCTTGGATCTTGGCTTTGACATTCTCAGTGGTGTCCCTGGGCTCCACCTCGAGGGTGATGGTCTCGCCACTGAGGGTCTTCACAAAGATCTGCATTTTCAAATCAAGTGTCCAAGGCAGCGGCACAACAGAGAAGTGAGAAGACAGAGCAACCTCGGCGAATCTTGAGATTTTAATTTCCTGTACGTCTCTGTGAGTCTCCTCCATGCATTCTTTTTCTTCCCTATGTTGCTCATTCAAGGATTCCATCATTTTTCTATTCTCTATTTTTTTTCTTCTTTTTGTCTTCTTTAGAAGCACTTAGTAATTCTTTCATGATAGTTATTTCTTTTTCTTTAGAGATTATTTCTGATTTCCTCTATATCTTTCTGCAGTTGTTTCTTTACTTCAAACGCTATTATTTCAGAGATTTCTGGAGTGTGAATTCCAGTTTCTTCTATGCTATTGTCTCCTGCATTTGTTTTTCTCTGTGCTGGGGTTTGCACCCAGCACCTTGTGCATGCTGGGTTATTGCTTTGCCCTGAGCATACTCCTAGGCTAACTTTATTCTTTTGCATGCAGACATCAGTTTTTCTTAGCAGTATTTACTGAGAATGCTGTCCTTTACTTCACTAAATGGTCTCAGCACCCCTTTCAAGTGTCATCTGATCATCTTTGTGAGGGTTTGTTTTGGGTTCTATGTTCTGCTCCACTGGTCCATTTTTTTGTGCCAGCTGGTGGTCAACTTGTTATACCCAGCTGAATTGAACCAGTGTGGTGCTGGGTTGCCAGCAGCATAAGAAGCAGAAGAGAGAGGCTGTTAGGGAAGCTGGGAAGCTGTTGGAGCTGTGGGGAGCTGCTGCTTTGCTTGGGCTGTTCTGCAGGAGGACTGTGTCATGCTGGCTTTCCTGATGAACTTGGCTGTTGTTGAAGCAGGAGCTTGGGACCTAATTGTCACTGAGGATGGCTCAAACTCACTCTGGGGAGCTCTGGTCCTCACCTGAACATCACCTCCTGGCTCCAGAGGGGAAGATGGTGCCCTGCCCAGCTGCCTGGAGAAGCTTGTCGCGTTGGCTTTCCTGATGAGAACTCAGCTTTCCTCCTTATTGGAGGAGCTCAGGACCTCACTGTTGCTAAGGATGGCTGTGGTGCTTTTCAGGGGAACTCTGGTTTTTATGTTTTTTTTGGGGGGGGATTTTTGAGAGGTTTCACTATGCAGTTGAGGCTGACCTTGAGCTCACTTTGTAGCCCTGGCTGGTCCTTTTTTTTTTTTTTTTTTTGTGGCCAGCTCAGCCCACTCTGGGGGCAGGACTGGCATGGCATGTGGTGCTGGGGATGGAACTGCTGTCCTTGTGCTTTGCCTAAGCTTGCCTAAGCAGGCACTTTAGACTGCTGAGCCATCTTGCTGGCCCCTCCGGCTGGTCTTGAAATTACAACGATCCTCCTGCCTCAGCCTCCTGAGCGCTGGGATTACAGGCCTGTGCTATCACACCTGGCTTTTGTTCTTGTGTTGAGCATCACTTCCTGGCTCCAGTTCAGACCCCTCAGCCTGTTAGCACAGAGCCTTCTTCCTGCTGGGGCAGACTTTCTAGCTCCCACCACTGACCTGGGGGCCTTCCCAGCTCAGATCCTTGATGCGGGCCTGTGTGAGATGATGTCATGGTCTCTAGGCCTCCAGCTGGACTTGTGGGAGGCATTGTGATGAGCTCTAGGCTTTCAGCTAGACTCACGCAGGATATTAGGATACAGGCCCTAGGCTGGATTCTTTAGTCTTTAGTGAGGAAACAGATTTCCTGCGCGCTTTGTGTATGATTCTTCAGGTGGTCCATTATAAGATAACCTAAAACGTGCACCCTGTATCTCATGGGCCCTCTTACGGAAACCCCAAACGATGCCCGTGCCACACTCTTCTGCTCACAGCAGCCTTGCGAGGTTGCCAGCCTTCCTTTTGTCTAGTCAGATTCCCTTGAGGTTACATATGAACCCTCAGGAGGTCTCTTCTGATTCTGCAGAGAATGCAGGTGTTGTTTTGGTGGTGGTCGTGCGGAATGTGTAGATTGTTCAGTGATAGTGACGTTTTTGTGGGCACCTGGAATCAGAGTCGGGACCCTGCACTGCTGGGCTGTGTCCCTGGCCCCAGCAGTGACTTAACAGTGCAAAATCTTTCCATTTATTTGTGCCTTTAATTCCTTTCAGTAACAGTTAGTGCTTTCCTCACAGGAGCCTTTGCTTCCTTGTTTACTTCTTGGTGCTTTAATTTCCCTTTCCGATTGGTCACGGTTGGCGTGTTGTAACCTGCAACTTTGCTAGATTTATTAGTTTTAAGATTTTTTGGTAGAATCTTTAGGGTTTTCAATAATGTAAGTTCCCATCTTTCCTCAACAGAATTAATGTTATTTCTTCTTTATTTATTTTGCCTATTTTTTTTTTTTAGGACAGGGTCTATAAGGTCTACAGGGTCTCTGTGTAGATTGAACTCGTAGTGATCCTCCTGTTTACAACCACCTCATGCTGGGATTACAGGCACATGCCACCACACCCAGTCTCAATCCCCATCTCAGTGTGCCCCGGGGCTGGGGCCAGAACAGCAGGCCTGGGATCAAATTCTGAGCCCTTACATCTCTCCAAGCAGGCGCTTTAATCTGCTGAGCTATTTGGCTGGCCTCCTTGCCTAAATGTTTTGCCAGGACTTCGAGTATGTTAAGCGAAAGGGCAAAACCAGGCACCCGTGTCTTTTTTTTTTTTTTAACCTGTCTTTTTCAGACAGGGTCTTGCTATACAGCTCAGGCTGGCCTTGAACTCACTTTGTAGCCCAGGCTGGTCTCAAACTTGCATGGATCCTCCTGCCTCAGCCTCCCGAGGATTCTAGGTGTGCAGCACCACACCCTGTCCTATTCTTATTCTTGATCACCAGCGAAAGCTTTCAGCCTTTCTTTTTACCACTGAGCTGAGGCTGGCTGTGGGCGTTTCCCACATGGCTAGTATGTCAGGTTAGCTTCCTTCTGTTCCTACTTCGTTGAGTACTTTCTTCACTGGGGAGGGTTGAATTTTGACAAAAAAGAAAGAGAAATACATAGAGAAAGTACATAAAGATGTGAATGAGTATTGGCCAAATGGATCAGAGGCTATTTAATTATGTACATATGTATATATTTATATGGTACAGGGTTTCGATGTGCAGTTTGGACTCATAGTGACCCTCCTGCCTCAGTCTCCCCAGCGGGGATCATACGTGAGGCCCACCACACAGTTTCGGGTGGCCAGAGGAATGGATTTTCATGGTTTGCGTCCTGCACTGAGCTCTGATGAGCCTCCCTCCCTGCTTCCTGGTTCCCTGGGGCAGGGCAGGAGGTTTTGGCTCTGGAAACATTATTATTATAATCACTTTGTGGCCTCCTCCAGCTTATTTTTAATTACGAGGTCTATTGCCCTGTTAAATTATTAACTCTCACAGTTACTTATCTCTGCATTTTCTTATCTTGAGGAAAGTGAAAGCAGCAGGTCCCTCTGGCTCAGTGGGGAGGCCGCAGCTGGAATGCAGCTGTGTGGCATGGGTGGGCTGTGTTTGTGGGGCAGGATGCTGCAGGTGCAGGCGGCTTGCCTCTAGAGTGGAGCTGTGCCTCGTGTCTACGTGTCCAGATGCCCCCTGAGCCTCAGACGCTCACAGGTGGGCTTTTCCGGAGATGGCTGGATGCAGAGCGTGTGACTGATTCATGGCGTAGTGCTGGGTTAAGGGTGGGTGATTGGTTTGGCCACTGATTGGTTTGTCACCGCCCTAGTCCCGGAAGCCTGGATACAATATAAGGGACAGAGAGACGCTCGCCTGGCCCCTTGCTTGCTTTCCTTCCTTCTTTCCACCATGAGCCGTTCCTCCTTTGCCACGTCTGAGGAACTGGCCGGTTATACTTGAGCCCTCTACACGCTGAGCTAAATCAACTTTTCCCTTTCACTTTGGGGCCAGGCTGGCAGGAGCGCCTTGGTGGCAGGGATGGGTTTCACCCAGTGGCTTCTCTTCCTAGCTTGGGAAGAGACGTGGTGGCAGGTGTGGCAGTCTGGAAGGGGTCCCCATCCCTCCACCTCAAATGCCAAGGTCTGGCTGTGCTGAGGCTGTCTACTCCTTCTGCCGTCCAAACCTACCATCGTTCACTTCTTTCTTCTCCGGCCTCCTGTGGTACTCACCGTGTGGCAACTCTGGCACCACGAAAGCCTAACGCTACCTGTAAACACTGAAGGCTTGCTGTCTATGTATGTGGCAGCTTTGCCATTGTTCACAAATGCTATATCCCGTGTCATGTCACATTCTTTCCAGCAGGGGGCAGCATGGCCACACCATAAAGGGAATGTCCTTTTCCATTTTGGTTCCCAGGAAAACGGGAGCTCTGCAATTTCTGCCAGGTCCTGGAAGGAGGCTTCTGGCCTTGACAGTGAATCTAAGGCTCCCACAGACCGGGAGGTGCCGAAGGAAGCACAGGTGTCCCCTCGCCTTGCTATGGACCTTGGGGAGCCTGAGAGCCCATCAGGCTTGAGTCATTTAGCATTCAGGTCCTGGCTTCCTGGCTCGGTGGTGGGGAAGGACACAGGCGTGGGCTTAGAGCCATGGCTGAGTCCTCAGCCCACGGTGCTGACTCTGCAGCAGGGAACTCGCCTGTGCAGACACACCGGGAAGCCATGGGTAGGAAGCGGGGGTTGGCGGTGCAGATTCCCTTGTGTTTTGTGCGTTAGGTAATGGGCACTGCTGTTGGTTTAGGGGCAGATTCCCTAAACCAACAGCAGTGCGAGCTGGAAGCCTGGAGGCTTGCTGTGCCCAGGCTACCATTCCAGGAAGAGGAAGGAGCAAGAGCTTGGGGGGAGGTGGCTATGCCTGGCTACACCTGTCTGGCCGGCAGGGAACTTGGTGAGAGGTAGTGCAGGCCGGCTCAGCTGAGCTTCCCAGAAGGACCCAAGAACTCCTGAGTGGTGTGCTGCCTGCTCAGCACTCTGGAGGCTGAGTTTTGTTTTTGCCTTGAGAAGTTTTTGGTGTCAGGTCCCTAGCAAAGACAAGCGGGGAGGTTGTCGACAGCTCCCAGGGGAGCTCAGATCCTGCGCCCTAGGCCAGCGGCTCCGAGGTGCCCTTCATCCTGGGCCATCTTTGCAGCTTTTCCAGCACCCTGGAGGAGACAGCGCTCATCTGTCTCAGACTGGTAGCTCTGTGCGAGCCGTCCTCCTGCTGCCGGCTGTGGAGGAGAGGGGCGAGGGCTTGCAAACCTGTCTGACACGTGTCCGAGGCAGTGGCCAGGTCCAGGCTCCTTGTGTTGCAGCTCCGGGCTTCTGCCTGAACCCAGCCTCACTGTACACATGCACAGTTCTACGGCTCAGGGAAGCTGTGGTGTGTGCGTGCGTGTGCATGCTGGCGGACAATTTATGTTCCCTATAGCAATGCTAATATGAATGCTAATGTTAGTAATACTTGGCAGTTTTTGATCCTTGAACACTAGGTAGATTCTTTTTTTTTTTTTTAACTAGTTTTTAAAAGTGGTTTTTTTTTTTTTTTTTTTAAAGAAAAAAGCTTTTTACTATGTGATGTACATGTTTTAATGAACAGTTAAAAAATAAAGCTAGGCTCTTAGACTAAAGTTGGGCAATGACACATTTTGTCATCAGGAAGACAAAAACTGCTTTCTAAATTTCAAATGAAGAACTAAAAATCATTTCTTGATTTGCAGCTAAAGGAATGAAGTTGGTTTCCAACTCCTTTTGCTTCTGGAGAAGGCCCTGTCTCAGTTCTGACAGCCCCTTAAGTACTGCTTGTTGTCAGTCCTTTTTTTTTTTTAGCAAGTTAGGACCCTTGACTTGGTCAGATTTAGATAGCTGTTGTTGATCAAGAGCTATTTTGGTCCCAAGAGTCCTCAGTCGAAGGCCTGGACAGTGGTGCATCTGGGTCCAGGTGATAGATTTCATTTGTTCCAATGTAGGGGATAGATGTGGCAATTCTGCGTCCCACCTGATTATTCTGTTTGCCTCCCTCCTGGCCTCAGATCCCCACTTTCATAACTACTATGTTTTTAGTGGTGAGTGTGGTCTGAGTCTGTCATCTTCGGCTTTTCGTGGGTGGAACTGGTGATGGCTGAAACCTTTCCTTGCTGAACAAATGAACGTTCAGAGGTGGTTCTTCCTGCCTGGATGGATGCCTCCTGCTCTTGGGCTCAGTGTCTTGTTGAGATGAGGGAGGACTTGTGGTGAAGCACCTCAGTTTGACGGAGGCCTTTGGGATTGTCTTTCTCCCGAATGGAGCAGGTCCACCTGCCATCTTACCTTTTGCTCTTCTCTCTGCTTTTGCAGTTGTTCAGGGTGCTTTCCTGAGCTGCTCAGGCGCTTTCGAGAGGCTTGCTCATATTCCGATCAGGCCTGTTAGGACATTTCTCTGTGTGCTTTATTTGCTGCTTCTCTGTCCATGTGAGGTGATCCATGGGCCATACCAACGGTTTTCTTTTTCTAGGTTGACTCCACCCTCCTCACTTAGTTCTGGCTTGTCTTTGTTAAACTGTCTGTTAAATTGGGCAGAAATCTCAGGAGATGAACAACTTATAACTCCCTATTATTGATCCGCAGTGTCGCTCTGCACTGGTGCATATTCCTGCATCTGTTGGCACAGCAGTACCCTTCTCTGGAGAAGTCATGGGGTTGGCACATGTATTTATTTTTCCACCAGCTTTGCCAGAGTCATATCTTGAATTTGAAATGTTAGTGGGTGCATTGTATTCCAGATGCGTCTCATCAACAACAAGATCCGTAGCCAATCTGGAAGTGCCATGTCCCCTTTGAGCCAGCTCTTGGCTTCTTTGTTCTTGTTTCGTCTCTGAGCCAGCTCCTGTGCTTTCTGTGTTGTCTAGAGTAGCCCATTTGTCTCAGAGTCGTGGTCTCTTCCTTTCGTTTTGCTTAAGAGTATCTTCTTCCTACTGTTTCCGCATCTCTTCCTGTCCCCGCACCAAATGACGCTCCTCCTCTTGTTCTTCCTTCTTTCTTTACTGCTCTTCCAGTTGCTTCTTCCTGCGTTTCTCTTCCACCTGATCAGTGATTGCTTCCTGATGTTCTGTTCTTGTCACCGTTTATCCCATTCTTCAGTCTGTGCTGGGTCCAACAGGGCAGTCATAGAATGAAGAAAGTTTGTTTTCTGGGTGTTTGCCACAGCGACATCCCTAATAGGCTTTGCTCCCGGCTCCTTCTCTGAAGCATGAGGCTGGCTTCTAGGTACAGGTGTGCAAACGCTGCTGACACCAGCCAGCTCCTGGGTGTCAGGAGTGATGCAGAAGCGCCCCAGTTGTTCGTGTGCTGATGGAACGTGTGAGCATCGCTGAGACTGAGAACCAGGACGACCCCAATGACCAGAGATGCACTGCACATCCCTCAGGCTCTTCACTCTCTAAAATTGGACCAGCTTTATGCAATGAAGGCCCCTCAGCCTGGGCCACCATCACCTGACAGGGAGACTGTGACGGGACATCTGAAGAGCCAGCAGAAGTGCTAGGTCAGTTAAGAATTTGAAATTTTAGAGTTTTCAGCCAGGGAGGCTGAAAACAGGAGGATCACTGTGAGTTTGTCTGCATAGGGAGACTCTGTAGACCCTATACTAAATACATTTAAAAAAAGAATTAGAAGTTTTTCCTCTGTTATCTTATTATTTCCGTATGTTCCCCGTGACTTACTCTGTTCTTCAGAAGCCTCCTTTTCCTCCTCCTTTAGAGCCACCGGCTCTCCCAGCTGTCTCCCCCACTGGGCTGTTTTTGCTTCCTGTAAGCCTCAGTCACGTTCCCTTTCACCAGGAGCAGTGGACCTGCTCTTGCAGGTCATTCCCTGCAAGGATCTTCTGCTCACACTGCTTAGATGTCTCCTGGTTTTTACCAATAGCAGATTTAGTTTTCATTTGGGACAAGTGAAGCAGGACGCGTGCTCCTGAGTGATGCCGGTGCTCTCCTTCTCGAGCTGATTAGGAAGACTCTTCCAGCGTAGTCCGCCCTCACTTGCTTCTTCCTTCCTTTCGTCCTCAGCCATGAAATGGATCACTTCCCTCGCTTTACTGTCATTAAAATTTGTTGCAGTTGCTCTTGTATAAGAACCTGCTGTTTGCATTTGCAGCCATGATGTGCTTCTGCAAGGCTTCTGTCAGCTCCTAGAGATGTATCTGTGGAGTTCTAGTCTTCTGCCTGTTAGGGGCTGCTGGTGAAATTTCTCTTTGGAAGAGGCAACAGTCTTCATCTGTACAGGGCTTACATAAATCCTGAGTGGGTGAGAGTGTCGTCCTACTTTTTTCACCTCTTGCTTGTGAAGTTTCCAGACCAACTATCCTCTTTTGCAAATGTTTTTTTTACTCCCAACAGAAGTACTTTAGGTTGACTTTAGACTGTTTCTAGGTTGTTTTGTTCTTAAGGGATATAGTTTGTGATCTTGTTCTTATTGCCCCTCTTCATAGAAATGTTTGCTTTGTGTTCGTATGAAGATAGTATTAGCTTGTTTTTTTTTCCAGCCAGTAATTCAGTTTTAAGCTTCAAACCATTTCCCAAGTTCATGGCCCGTCTACTCTTGCGCAAGCCGTTTGGGCACCTTGAGTACGATGGTTGCTCGCTAGGTAGATTCTTCCCATGGAAGAGCCAACTGAATACTCCCAAGAGCTCAGTGATGTGAGTGCTGTGTATTATGCACTATGTGTCTATAAAATAGCATGCAAGCATCTGTCTGGAAGCCCCCGCCTGGGACCCTGAGGCAGAGGCCTTGACGGGTCAAACTGAGGGGCTCATGACAGTCGTAGGGCCGGCCACTGCGGAGGGGCCTAGAGAGGGCAGGCTACCAGCAGTCCACCACTTTCAGGCGCTGCCCCATGCCTGCTGCTGGCGCCTGTCGGATCTGCAAGTGTCCAGGGCTTTGTGACTTTGTGACTGTGACTCTGCTCACCCAGCCATCCCTTCCCTGATCTCAGCTGCTCTTGAGCAGGAAGGAGTGACTTTGGTCCTCAGACTTGAGGTCACACCGTGGTTGGACAGATGATGTTGATTCCTTGGAATTCTGGGAGTGTGGCCAAGCAGATGTGCAGGGGCGGGTAAACTGAGGCCAGGGTCTTGCTCAGGTTCTCACAACTGGTCAAGAGAGGGATCTGCTGGCTTCCTGTCCCTTTCCCAGGACAATGTAGCTCCAAAATTGAGACTTGGAATATCTGTGTCTGGGAAAATAGCCCATGAAGCCAGAAGCAGGGAAGTCTCTTTAAAAGATCTAATTTAAAATGCGATACATTAATTTTTATTTTTTGAATTGCTAAAACATGTTCAGGGCAAATTAATTCAAGCAGTACAAAATAGCAGTTGGTGGCAGCTAAGACTCCATCCTTTTCCTGTCCCCTGTTCTTCTGTCCTGATATAATCACTGCCGCTTATTTCCTGTGTGTTCATGCATGTACAATCGAATATGCCTCTGTGACAGCTTGTCAAAGAGGGACTTTTATCCATGTTCATCTGAGCCTCCAAAGCTGCCAGTCTAGGAAGAAGGGCTTCAGGAGGACCACTTAGGTAGCCCAGATGCAGCCGAGGAGCCGGGGTGGGCTGCTGTCACCTGAAAAGTCTCGAAATGAGACACAGTGTGTGGATGGGTAGCAGAGAGGAGGAGGGGGGGAAGGAAGGAAGAGACAGCGGCTTGCCTGCCAAGGGATGCATGGTGCTTCTTGCAGAGCAGGTAGAAGCCAGTTGGGGTGAGAGCAGGTGAGCAAAGACCACCCAGAAGGGCAGGTGACCCCAAAAGCAGATGGACTCCAGATTCCTGGAGGTGGAGGGGGGGGGGATCTGAGGATGTGAATAGCTCATAAGGGCTCTGATCCTGTCCATGGGCTCAGCAATCGAGGAGCTCATAATTGAGCAGAGTATTTTTTTTTTTTTTTTTTTTTGTGGAACCAGGGATTGAACTCAGGCCCTTGCACTTGCCAGGGAAGCGCTTATTCCACTGAGCCATCTCCCTGGCCCTCAAGCAAAGTATTAGGCAGTGTGGAAATCACTGTAGGCCAGTCTGCATACAGAGGTGTGGGGCATGGGATGTGCGGGGCAGGGGGAGGCACGAGTGTGACAGACTGGTCCCTGGCCCTTCTGTCTCTTTCTTTGCTTTCCGGCTGCTAGGAAGGCAGCATCTCCTCTTCTGAATGCTCCTCCCCTCACAGCAGGACATAAGTTCATGGTGGGGCACAGTTGCATTCCATGGGGACTCACGCCCCTCATTCAGCTTCTCAGACCTAAGCCATTACCATCATGGGAGCACACGACTGGAGGTGGCCCTCAGCTCTCTGAGGGTCTGCCACTGCCCATGGGCACATTTGGGTAAGCGCTGTGCCTCAGCATCCCATGAGGTCCACAGCTGTTGGGTTTGAAGACCTTTAGGACTAGGTTTTAATTTTTGCTTATTTCTGGGAAACCCAAATGCCACTGTGGTCTGCCATCAAACAAAGGGTTTGTGACGGTCTGGTGATCAACAGAGTTCTGGCCAAATGGCATCTCTAACTACGTCTGCAGACTTACTCTGTGCCATTTCCCTGTGCTCTGAGTATGTGACCAGAGCAGACATACTCTGCATGATGTCACTTCCTGTCCCTGACCTGAGCACCAAGGACAGTGATGGGATTTTCCCTTTCCAACAAGAAAAGTAAGTTAAAACTAATGCTGTAGTTTTGGCAGGGGGCAGATGGAGGATTTCAAAGATGAGCTTCAGAAAGTCTTGAAAAGTGCAGAGGAGAGGATGCCCCCTCCCCAGTTACCATTCAGTTTACCTTTTGGTCCACATAGGAGGTGGGCAGGTCTTGGAAAGTAATGATTGATTGCTACAAACCTAAATTAGTTGGTGACTCTAATTGTGGCCACTATTCCAGTTGAAGCATCTTTATTTTATCCTCCCCCCCACCCCCAGGCATCTTTATTGGAACAAATCCACAGCCTGCCACCTGGGTTTCTAATGGGACCCCTGTCAGGTGCACTGTTGGCTGGTCTCTGGCTGTGCCATGTTTGTGGCTGGTGATGGTGGTAACGTACAGATAGCAGAGCTCTGGATCATCTTAGCATTGTTCAGAATGTCAGCAGATTGGTTGCACTGATGATGGCATGCTGACAAGACCTGATAGCAGTTTATAACTCTCAGTAAGCCAGTAATCCCAGCTCCTTAGGAGCCTGAGGCAGGAGGATTACAAATTAAAGACTGGCTTAAGCAGGTTAGCAAGATCCTATCTAAAAGCAAAAATAGAATCTGGGTGTGGTAGCACCTCTCTGTAATCCCAGCTATCTGATGGATTAAGCCATTGGTGAGTCTGTAACTGAATGGACTATTGCAGATCAGGCCAGTCTTGTGCCTGTCCCCTTCCTCTCAGACCCTTTTGTGCACTGCTTCCTGGATACCGTATAGCAAGCTGCTTTCCTCTGCCACTCCCTTTCTCCATTGTGTTTTTGGCATAAGCCTGAAGCTATGAAATCGCCTGACCATGGACTAAGACCTTTGAAGCCATGAGCAAAGTGAGCCCCTTATCTTCTATTATTCTCATATATTTTGTCAGGGTGACAAAAAGCTGGCTAACGTGGTTTCCAAGGGGAAAAAGGGGGAGTCCAATAATGACACTATGGAATTGGAAGTTGAGACTGCCCCTGGATCACTGTTGTGCCTCTATGACCAGGAGCCCACATGCTGAGAAAGGGCTTGCCATGTTGCCGGGGAGGGGATTGATCCTAATGTGTGAAGCCAGAGGTGCAGTGGAGACCCCAGAAGTTTAGAGAAGCCAGGAACGTGGATCATCTAAGGAAAACTGCAAGGAGGAAGCAAAGCAGGCTCAAGAGAAAAGCCAAGGGGGCTGCAACCCCAGAAGTGCCATAGGGGCAGAGCCCTTTGGAGCTCATACCTTGCATATACAACTATAGGACTTAATGTCTGCCCTACTGGATTTTGGACTTGCTTTGATTCCAATCTTTATGTGTTTAGTACAGGGTCTACAGGGTCTCACTATGTACATCGGCTCGTAGTGATCCTCCTTCTTTCAGCGTCCCAAGCACTGGGATTACAGGTGTGTACCACCATACGCAGTCTCAGTCCCTTTCTCAGCACACCCTGGGGGTGGGGCCGACAGGGCAGGCCAAGGACTGAACCCTGGCCGCTGCCCTCTGCCTAAACAGGTGCTTTAGTCTGCTGAGCTATCCGGCTGGCCCTTGATCCCAATCTTTGGTATCCCTGTTAGTAACTTTTGGAATGGAAATGTCTATCTTGTACCATGGAATGTTGGAAGTGTTTAACTTTTGTACAGGGGCTCACAGCTAAGAGTTTGTCTTACGTCTTGGTGGAGAGCTGGGACTTGGGCTTTTCAGCAATGCTGGGACTGCTAGGACTTGGGCAACTCTTAGAGGTGGACTGAATGCCTCTTGCATGACAACATGTACATGAGTCTTTGGGGAACCAGGGGCAGAATTTTATGGTGCGTACCTGAATGTCCCCCCAAGGCATCATGTCGTCATAGAGGTGGGCTTTTCTGGAGATGGCTGAATCTAGAATTTGAGACTGCATTGTCTAGGGCTGGGAATTAGGGGTGTGAGTGCTATAGCCACCCTACGGCAGTAGCCTACATACAATATTAGGGAGGAAAGCAGGCTTTCTCTCCTTTTTCTCTTGCTGCTTGTACTGTCTCCCATTGACCCAGCCAACATGAATTGTTGCCCCGCTGCCATGTGCTCCCCACCTTGGAGCCAGCCATTATGGACTGAGACCTCTACACACTCTGTGTTAAATAAACCTTCCCTCCTTTAATTTTGGGTGTCAGGCATTTTGTCCCAGCAGCGAGAGAAAAGTAATGAACACAGAAATTGGTGCCAGGGGAGTGGGTCGTTGCTGTGATGTTGCCTGGCCGTGGGGCCTAACTGCTTTGGGAATTGGAAAGGTTTCGAGAGACTGGCTACAGAGGCAGTGCCCCTATGCTGTGAGCCATATGGGAGATGCTGGTCTAGTGCCTGGAAACCAGGGTTCTGATGGAAGTGCTGCCCGGTAGGAAGAGGTCTGGAGGCTTCTCCTAAGGACTGCGCTGGCGCAGGACCCCAGCTTTGGCAGGAAGCTGATCACCATTTTGCTTGTGTTAGGGATATTGCCTGGGTGGCAGAATCTCAGCGCAGTCTACTGTTGGGATGGTGGCATGGACACTGAGAGCTTTTGGCCAGATCTAAGCTAAAGATTAAGAGCCGAGAGCCAGCAGTGATTTGAAGAATTTGGCCAGAGACGGCTCCAGCGGAGCTGTGGATGGCAAGGATGAAACAGGAGAGAGAGCATGGTGCTGGGAAGGAACAGTGAAAAGCGCCCTGAGGCCGTTCACCAGAAGGGAAGAGTGCAGGTGACGTGCAGGAGGTCCGGTTTTTAGCCTTGCCATGCCCTGTTAGCAGTTGATGGGAAGCAAGGATTGTGATTGTAATAGCTCTTTTAATACAATTTTAATGTAGTTTTTAGATGTGTGCTTGTAATTGGTTAATTACTCAAAGTATTGTGGTTTAAATTTTCAATTTTTCTTATCCCTTGAATATGTTGCTTTTGGTCACGAATGAGGGCAATATGAATTATATATATGATTGTTATATTACTGTAAATCTGAGTAGGCAAAGACATGTTAACTTTTCACAAATCTTCCACAGGAGACTATGGCTTAAGGAAATGTGTCTGGTTATCAGGTTGGCCAGGGGTGGATTGTGGTGGATTAACTAATGGGCAACTTGTAATCCGCAGCGAACTGAGTCGGTGCGGTGCCGAGTGTGGAAGGCTCAGCTGCAGTTGTTGCCAGCAGCTCAGGAGGAGAGCTAGAGGAGAAGACGGTGCACTGCGGTTCTCCTGGGAAGCCTGTCATGCTGGCTGTCCTGACGTGAGCTCAGCTGTTCTCCTCGGAGGAGCTCGGGACCTCACCGTCTCTGAGGATAGCTACAGCTTTTTTTAGACGGGACATGTCCTTACCTTGGTCATCGTTTTCTTACTCCAGGCAAATCCTTCAGCCTGTTGGCAAAGACTTTTTTAGCTTCTGACACTGACCTTGGGCCTTCCCCGTGCAGACCCATGACACAGACTTGCATGGGACAGTGTCATGGGCTCCAGGCCCCCAGCTGGACTCATGCAGGACATTGCTGTGGGATGCAGGCCCCCAGCTGGACTCATGTAGGACATTGCTGTGGGATGCAGGTCCTCAGCTGGATTTTTGGGTCTGTAGTGATTGGACAGATTTTTCTATACTCTTTTGCATTTGGCTCTTTGGGTAAATCTTATAAAATAACCCAAAAACTAAGCCCTGATTACAATAGCAGGATGTTAGTAATTATGGAGTTGAAGTTAGTTTCTCTTCCAAATCTTAAGGTTGCTCGATATTGGAATAGCCACAGAATAGCAAGAAGAATTCCCATCTTCTTGTATAGGTGGGACCTTCCTTGGTGACCTGGTTCTTTTTATTTATGCTATTTTCTTATAAAAGAAATTGAATCCCGGGCCTTTGTACTGAAGTATATGTCCATCTACTTTGTATTTTTATTTATTTTTATGTATTTGGTACAGGATCTTGCCACACAGCTCAGACTCATAGTGATACTCCTGTTTTCAGTCTCCCCAGCCCTGGGATCACAGATGTGTGCCATCACGCCCGGTCTCAGTGGCCAGCTCATGCGTTGGGGCGTGTGGCCTGTGTAGCATGCAGTGCCAGGGATCAACCCTAGTCCTTGTGCTTGCCTAAGCAGGCACTTAGCCCACTGAATTACCTCACTGGCCCTTGCATTTTTTATTTTTGAAGCTGGTTCTCTGTAACTGTTAAGTATTGTATCTAGATGCTCCCCCAAAGTCCTTGGAGCTTCTGTGTGGGGCTTTTTGGAGTTGCTGGATCTGGGGTGAGTATGGATGACAGCTATGATCATTAAATTAGTCCACTGATTGGGTTAGCATTGTTCTGAGTGTGGTCACACCTGCTCTGGGTGTGGGTGGCACTGGTCAGTGCACTTACGGTCTGGGTGACACGTCAAGGCCAGAGGGAAGCAGCTGGCTGCTGAAGCTTCCCACTTGGCTGCCTCCTGCCTGCCGTGCCCTGGGCTGTTTCTCCTCTGCACTGCCCCTCTGCCGAGCCACCCTGCCTTGGAGTTAGAAGACTGGGCTGAGACATCTGCAGGTTGTAAGCTAAAGAAACCTTTTGACTTGTAAATGTCTGATATTTTGTCTCAGCAACAAAAAAGTAACTAATTCACCAAGTCACTAAGTGGCCTAAGCTGGACCCAGACTTGTGACCTCCTGCCCCAGCCTCCCAGAGGGTTGGATTACAGGCCTGCACCCCATATGTTGGTCTGGATCACTTCTGGAAAGGGGGCTGGGAGGCAGGCATGCACCCAAATGAGAGGCGCAGAGAACAGAGCCGAACTTGTGCTTGTCTTTTAAAACCAAACTTTTAGTTGTCTTTTAAAATGTGAAAAATGAAAAAAATATTTAGCACTCTCACTTTATGGTTAATATCACTTTATGTTTAATTCCTCTCCCAAAATGCTCCCCAGGGCTCCTGCGGAGTTGGCAATACAACACTTGAAATTGCTTCTTTGTTTCACAGCTCAAGGGGTAGCATGAGGTATGAGTCAGGGCTCTGAAACAAGTCACCTTTTCCTCCCCTTTTTCTTGCTCCGGTGTCCAGTGATGTCTGTTTAATGGGCTCAGAATGAGGTCCCAGGCGTCCCGTCAGGGCTTTGAGAATCTGATCCAGTAGCACAACTTTCACTCAAAATTAATGCACTGCGTGGCGAGGGGGAGGAACACACTCGTTAAGGGAGCTAACCGATTTCTTCACTGTCACCTAGCAGCATTCATTGCGTGTGTGCTCTTAGAATAATGCCTCTTCTACAAGCCAAATGGGAAAACGCTACAATGCATTTCCCTGAATTTGGCCTGCTACTATTGTAAATTACCTTGCTTAATGGACTTTGGGATTCTGTTATCTATTTGGAAACTTCTGAGCTCCTGGAGAACCAAATCAAGTGTCTTCATCTTGGGAAGGGGAGGCGGGCTTAGATTTACAACTTCACGGACATCGCTACTAATGTCTGTTTCTGTTGTGTTTTGCACGCAGCTTGCCTGTGGAATAAGTGCTCAGGAGGAGGCCACTGGCCCTTCCCTTTGATAAGTCACCCTGAAACAATGACTACCGAGGCCCTTAAATCAGCACAGAAGCCAGGTATTAGCAATGACTTCTCTCCTCCCCTCTACCCCCATGACAGCTGCATGTGGGCCCCCCAAGGAGCTTTCCTCAGAGCAGCTAATACTAATATAATCATAACAATAGCAACAATGTCAGCTCATGCCTCTTTTGGTTTGTTTTTGACACAGGGCTTTGCCATGTTCCCATGCTGGCCTGGAATTCCCCATCCACCTGCTTCGCCCTCCTGAGCACTGGATTGCAGACCTGTGCCACAGCTTGCTCATCCACCCCCGACTTCATGAGCCTCTGAGCCTGAGGCCTGGAGCTGGCCTGGAGTGAGGCTGAATGCACAGAGTGGAGGTCAGGCCTGCCATTCACATCTGCTTTCTGTGCTGACTCATTTTGGGTGTCAACTGTACTTGGGCCCAGGGTGCCCAGATATTTGGTCTAATATTATTCTGAATGTTTCCATGGCAATATTTTTGGATGAGATTAACATTTAAGTTGGCAACCGAGGAAGGCAGATTGCCTTCCCTGGGGTAATGTGGGCGGCCTCAAGCTGAAGGTCTGCCTAGAGCAAAAGGCCTCTCTGGCAGGAAAAAACTCTAGCACTCTGGGAGGCTGGAGCAGGGGCACTCACAGTTGAAACGCAGCCTGGGCAACTTAGCAACTTAGTGAAATCATGTCTCAAAATTAAAAATAAGGATGGACTGGGATGTAGCTCATTGTGAAAGCCCTGGGTTCTAATCCTCAATAACACCATTGAAAAAGAAGTTCGGGCTGATAGTGTATGACCTGGAACATTAGCTGCTTCTTCTTCTTCTTCTTCTTCTTCTTCTTCTTCTTCTTCTTCTTCTTCTTCTTCTTCTTCTTCTTCTTCTTCTTCTTCTTCTTCTTCTTCTTCTTCTTCTTCTTCTTCTTCTTCTTCTTCTTCCTCTTCCTCTTCCTCTTCCTCCTCCTTCTCCTTCTTTGAGTTGAGGAATGAGTTTGAGCTGGGAGCAATAAAAAGGCTAAACCTGGTTGTGAGATTAAAAATCTTGATTGACTGATTGATGTGCTGGGACAATCCCAGGGCCTTGGACGTGATAGGACAGTGCTTTCCCACCAAGCTTCATGCCCAGCCCAAGTACTTTTATTTTAAAAAGTTGAGATTGGTTTCTAACTGTGGTAAGATTTACCCAACAAACCTTACCATCTTGGTCATTTTTTTAAATAAGCAGAATGTATTTATTGGGGGAAAGAAAGATTCTGTCCAAGAGAGGGACAGAAGGGGGCCCTGAGTGGTGGTCCCCACTGGTCATTTTTAAGAGTACCGTTCAGCAGTATGCAGTGCACTCACATGCAGTGTAAGGTTTGGGTCTCATCTGGCCTTTGAATCTCTGGAGATGGGCTCATCCTTATAGTGACAAGGGACCCTAGCGGTGACGGGTTTTGCCGGGGATGGCTCCAAGTTGTGGGAGAGAAGCCCACAGGACATATCTGCCCCTGGACAGGAGCCAAGTAGAGGAAGCACTGGCTCCCAGCTGAGGAGCTGAGGTCTTGCTGTCAGCCAGGGTAGAGCCTGTGGCTGGAGCATGTGGGAGAGGAGGGCTGAGAATCCCAGCTCAGTGGGGGGTGGGATCCACAGGGCTGGGGATGGGGACAAGGAGGGCAGTATGGGTGAGGCTGGTCCTGGGTGCTCCTCCCCTGCTGCAGGGTGGCTGCACGTGTCCCTGACATGGCACATGCCCCGCAGGGTCTTCACAGTTGGAGAGCTCAGAGTTCCCTGTCCTCTCCTCCGGGCATCTGGCTCATACCTCAGCAACAGCAGTGCACTGGTGAAGTGGGCAGGGTGGTGTGCTGCACGTCTCACTCCCAGCTCTCTGGGAGGCAGATGAGGTGAGGAGGAGGAGGAAGCGAAGGTCCAGGAAGCTAGAAGAGCCCTGGCTGCAGTCTTGGGGATAGCACTGGCCCAGCCACTCCCTGGAGATAGAGGGCTCAGCCTGGCCACCAGGGGCAGGGAGCCTCTTGGCCCCAGCTCCTCATTCACAATGGCCTCTTTTCAGGGAGACTCTGGAGTTAATCCAAGTGAGGTTTTAATGCTAAAAGAAGTAGTTTGTTAAATGTAAACATTTGTACCACGCTACAGGATTTACAGCTTTGTCTTTTCTTTGCTTTCTAATCTCTCAAAGGCCAAATCAAATGGCAGTGGGCCGGACATCTTGGCCTTGGGCAGCCCCCTTTCTCAGGGACAGAACCCCAGACTCTGTAGCAATCATGCACACAGTGACCAGGCCAATGCAAAGGCCCATTGTTCAGTTATGCTTTCCTGACCTGTGTGTAAAGGTGCTTGACAGCGTGGAGACATTTCCTTTGGAGTTGCTCGGGTCTGTTTCACAGCCTGGTCATGTGTGTGGCAATGTTGGAGGCTGAGCCTTTAAGATGCAGGGCTTCTTGTGGGTCAGTGAGATAGCTCATCAGACTACGCGTCTGCTCAGGCAAGTGCAGGGATTGGGGCTCAATCCCTGGAAACACATACAGTATCGGCCTCACCTCTGGGAACGCTAAGCCAGCCACTGAGTGTGGGCGCGGTGGTGCACACCTGCAATGCCAGCACTGGGGAGGCTGAAAACATACCAAATACATAAAGAAAAAAAGACGCAGGGCTTCTCCCAAAGAGGCCTTCCGAGCCCTCTCCTGTGCAGCCATAGCCTCTGGCTTCCTGTTTGCCAATGCGATGTCTTTCTCCAGCAAGGGTCCTCCATTACTGCCATTGGCCATGAGCATTGTAGCCAAGGAGGACCTTCTTGGAGTGTGAAGCACAGTTTTTGGATTTTCAGCCTATAAAACCTTGAGCTAAATAAACATCTTTTTTTTTTTTTTTTTTTTTAAAGTCAGCCTGCCTTGGGCATTTTACAGTAACAAAAAAAAAAGAGAAAAAAACAAAAAAGGCAGATGTGTGTGTGTGTGTGTATTTTTTTTTTTTTTTTTTCTGGTAGAACCACGGATTGAACTTAGGCCATTGCACTTTCCAGGGGAGTGCTTATTCCACTGAGCCATCTCCCCAGCCCCTAAAAAAGACAGATAAGAATATAACTTTTTGTTCTTACTGCAAGATTTAGGAGTCTTTCTAAACCTGGAAACGGGCTGTCGGTCTGTTCTGCAGTCTTCACAAGCAGTAGAGAGCCCTGCCCTTGGTCTAGGCACTTTGTAAGAACTGGCAGGACATGAGGAGGGATGCCAGATGTGAAGCTACTTCCTGAATCTTCTTCTGCACAGAGGTCTCCCTCAAGTACCGCCTGACTCCAGGAGGGCAAGTGGGCTCTCTACAGCCTGACAGATGTTGGCTTTCTCATCAACCTCATTGAGTGGCATGCTTTTCACTATATTTTTAATCATAAATATAATTTGTCTTGGAAAAATTGGAGAATATGGAAGAATACAATGACAACTAAACTCACCCAGAGATACGTCTGATTGCCATTTTGATCTTTCCTTCCAGTACTATTTTATGCCTTGAAAATCAAAAGTTGCAGATGCTGACATCTCTCATAGAGAGGTTAGTATTTACATATCACCTACCACATCTTCCTGTATACTGTAAAATCATCTCTGAATGACTTCCAATCCCCAATTCAAGGTAAACACTATGTAAATAGTTATACTGGATTGTGTAGGGAATAAAGACAGGCGCGTCTGCACACATTCAGCACAGATGCTGCCCCCCCAATATTTTTAACCTGAGGTTGTTTGAATCCCTGTGCAGTGCCAGCCAACACAGAGCGCAGACAAAATATAACAGACCAGATGGGTTTCCCACTGTATGTGGAATTCTGTCTTGCATTTATCATCTCTGTAATATCCCACTGTTTGGATCTGCTAACCATTGCTCTGATTCTGGGTTATCTGTGTCCAGTTTTTGCTGTTGTCACTAATGTCTGTTGGGAGTGGTGGAAGCTAGAAAATTGGTCAAATGTGTGTCGGAGGGACCAGGCCTCAGAGCCTAAAGCAGACAAGCTTCCTCAGTCCTTAGATGAGCATCCTGACTGGTTAATGTGGGCTGCTGGTCACTAGGCAACCTTGCGTCATGTGTTACTACCGTTGCAAAGGTGTAAACAGACGTAGGTTTTGTTGTGCTGCTGGGGTCGCCTTGCCTACCAGGCAGACTGGCCACTACCTTGCCCTACCTTGTCTTCTTGTCTATCTTTTTCTCACTCCTGCTGCCATTTCTCACTGGGTAGAACTGATCTGACTGAGACCAACAGATCCCTACAAATGTTGAAAAGAGCTCTGTACGTTGACCCTTATGCTTATCTCTGATGAAGTGTTTTGGCAAGTATCACTGGGCAAAGCCCCCCTCAGGAATAAGGAGGGTTTTCCCCCAGAGCTGTGAAGCCTAAGGTGGACACGCACCATCAGGCTTCTCTTTACTCTGCTGGGTGTAATCAGGCAGGTTAGAGCCAATGCTTCACCTGCATGGTTTCATTCAGATCTTCCCACTGCACTGCAAGTGGTGGTTCCTGCCCCAGGTGGATGGTGAGGGTGCAAGGGTGCAGAGAGAGGTTGAGTAACTGCCCAAGACCCTAGTCTATAAGCACCAATACCAGAGCTTATAAACAAAAGCAAACAGCCCACCCCCTTTTGAGAGATGGCAGCTCTGTCGCCAGGGTGAGCCATCAGTGCAGCAGCCTGAGTCCGTGTGCTGGCTCAGTACCATTCGTGTTTGTTTACTCTCTGCTTGGGTTTCACATGTGCCATCTTTCAGATAGGTGTTCTGAAGGTTTCCAGTTTAGCACTGTTGAGTTTTATGCTGGTTTTTTTTTTTTTTTTTTTTTTTTTTTTAGAACCAAGGATTGAACTCAGGCTCTTGTGCTTGCCAGACAAGAACTTATTCTTCTGAGCCATCTCCTTGGCCCCCTGAAAGTTTCAGAGGGTTTTCTCCCCCTACCCATCCAGGAATCAAACTCAGGACCTTACGCTTGCCACTGAACTATATCCCCAGCCCTCTTTACACTTCTTCAGCATTCTCTCAGTGCAGTACTCCTATCTGCCTCGACCTACCACATTTAGAGAGCTGAGAATGGAACTTCAGATGTCATGGGAGCTGGGATGACAATTCTTCAGGGCAGGGACCAAGTGTGACTCATTGTTGGGTTCTTTGCTGCTGGAAACACCGCCTTGGCAAGGGGGACACCATGGCCAGGAGAGTTTTTTGAGCCCAAGACTCTGCCCCAGCCACCTGTGGAAAAGAGGCTATGCTATGTGGCACATTCTGGAAGGTTCTCATTGTCTCCTGGGGGAATAGGACCCAAAGGAGAGAGGCCCAGACCATGGGAAGTTATCAGGGATCACGTTACCACATACACTCTGGGCATTTTTCAGTCTCAGGGGGTGGCAAAGCTCCTCTCTTTCTTTCCAGAATGTCTTTCCTTCTGAAGTCTGAAGTGCTAGTGATGAAAAGGTGGAGTGAGGGCGTGACTCTGGATGGGTGGTGGTAGTGTGTGTGTGTGTGTGCGTGCCCGCCCATGCGCTCGCATATATGCTACTGTGGAATTGTGCCATTCTAAAAGTGGCATTAACCTCTTCGCTCAGCACTTCAGAATGTGACCTTATTTGGAAATGGAGTCCTTGAGGGTGCCATTTACTCCACAGGGTAGACATGGATGAGGACAGGCCTTAAACCAGTGACTCTGTGCCACAAAGGCCATGTGACATGGAAGCAGACTGGCGTGTTGGGGTCTGAGGCCAGGGCCAGTGACAAGCAATCTTCAGAAGTGAGCTAAGGGGCAGGAGAGACTCTCCCTTGGTGTCCTCAGAGGGTGCTGAGCCCTGAAGACATCCTGATTTTGGACCTAGTCTCTAGAGAAGAAATTTGGGTGGGTAAAAGCCATGCCATGTGTGGGCACTAGTACGAAAGCTAGCTGGGGTGCTTGGCTTACTTGTGGTCCTAGCTGGCCCTCCCTGGGGGCTTGGAAGCGTCCTGAGGGATGGAAAGGCTGTCACAGCAGGGTATCTACTTGGAAGGCCTGGCAGAAGGAAACACACTAAAGGCAGGTCCCACGCTGAACTCTTGGGGGGCTCGCTGGTCCGCATCTGGACCCCCCCTAATTTTCCAGATTTGCACCCAGTGTGAACCAGTGGCAGACACCTGATCTCTGAGGCTGCGATGGCCAGGCTCTTGGGTGCGGTCGGATCAGTCATGGGTCATGACTGTGTCTGCACCAGAGGTATAAAGTGACTCTTTAAATCACCTTGAAAACTTTCTGAGCAGACTTTAAATCTGTTTATCTGTGTCACTCTGCACTACCCCCTGTTTTTCTATTTTAACCAGAAAATAAAAATAGTCAATCTGAGTGCCGGGGTAAAATGTGAGAACTACCTGTCTCTTATATTCTCCTTTTCTTTCTCTTTCCCACAGTGACTTTGGGACAAAGCTGGCCAGGGGAGAGAAGCTGCGGTTCTTTGAGCTGCTGAAGAAGAAAAATGGCTGGGTCATGGGGGCACCATCAAAGCCTCAGCCAGTGTCTGCCAGTGGCAGTATTGAGGCATGCTTGGTGGTGGCTAAATGCTCCCTTCCCCAAGCCAGACAGCAGCCTGAGGGGCCTGGCTCAGAGTATGAGCTTTGTCCTCCTTCATCTCTCTTGTTCCTTGTCATAATCTCTGCTTCTTTTCAGAGCTCAGATCTTAGTGGTGTTGATCCCATGTGTATGTCTGTTTTTACGTCTGTCCACTCTGAACCCCGGGCTCCAAGAGGACAGGAATTTTGTCCTTGTTAGCTAGCTTCCTGTGATGATAAAATATCTGGGAGAAATGATGTTCATGTAGGAAAGGCTTGTTGTGGCTCACAGCTTCAGGGGTTTCAGTCCGTGGTCACTGGCTCTGTTGTTTATGGGCCTGTAGTGGAGCTGTGGAGATGGGAGAAAACCATCAGGGACACAGCTCGAAGGACTGGCTCTCTGTAACTCTGTCCTGCCTTGTTCCCATCACCCACCAGTGGATTAATTCATTAATAAGTAAAGAGCCAACTGCTTCCCCCAAACTGCACTTCTAAGCCTGTGGCAGGGAGGACCATGGGGTACATTCCGATCTAAAGTACAGTAGTCCCTTTTGTCCACTGTGGACCCCAGACCCTGGGACATGGTCGGCACAGAGTGGGTGCCAGTAAATGCTGTTCAAGCAATAAAGCCCATGAAGATTGCTTCTTGACAGAGGCATGTACTGACTGGCTGCAGACTCCTGTGGGAGGGGCCAGGAAGGTTGCAACTTTTTTCCCTTTAAATAAAATAACGGGGGCCTGGGAAGATAGCTCGGTAGAATAAGCACTTGTCTGACAAGCGCAAGGGCCTGAGTTCAATCCTTGGTTCCAGCAAAGAACAAAACAAAACAAAACAACAACAAAAAACAATGGGGAAGAGGAAGAAAAAGAATTAAAATGTATTATATGCGTTTACTCACTCCCCACACTGGATGTAATTGTAATGCATTGGCAAAATGGACTCTTAAAATTTTTAAAGATGTTTAAAATAAAAGGGACATATAGAAGCTGGGCATGGTGGTGCACACCTGTAACCCCAGCACTCGGGAGGCTGGGGCAGGAGGACTGCTGTAGGTTTGAGGCCAGCCTGAGGTCATAATGAATCCAAGGCCAGCCGGAAAGACTTGTCTCAGTGACCCCTCCCACCAAGAAAAAAAGCACATGAAAAAATAAAACAAAAAGAAACTGAGGCTGTGTGGAGTTAAAGCTCATGGTAGGGCTGGGTAGATAACTCAGTAGAATAAGCACTTGCCTGGCAAGCACAGGGCCCTGAGTTTAATCCTTAGTACTGCAAAATAAATAAATAAATAAACAAATAAATAAATTTATTCAAAAAAAAAAAAAAAAAAAAAAAAAAACGCTTGTGGTAGAGCAGGGTTAGGGCAGGACTGGGTCAGTGACCTGGCTCTCCTGTCTAGCTCCTGGGCCCTGGGACCGGTCAGTGTGGCCTGTTAAAATAGAGCTTGCTAATTTTGACTTAAATCTTGGCATTCAAAGAGAAAATGAGTTCATTCAGCACTTTCCTACATGTGTTCTAAAAACTCTAGGCCCTCGAGGTGCTTTATAAAAAATCTGCAAGCCTCTACCCTTCTGTAGAGAAGAGAGAACGAAAATCACACATGCGTATTAGAATCTTGGAGAAGCCCTGCAGGTAAATGACCATTAACTTCCGTGAGTCCTGTGTTTTGCTCTGATTTTGAACCTTAGAAATTATCCTCTCTTCCTCCCCTCTCCTCTTCTTATGCAATAAACACCCTGCAGCCCACAAATGACAACCCTCTGTATTACAGGAGGGCATTATTAGATTGGCTGGGAGGACAGAGGCAGGTGTCCTGCAGTGGCCGTCTTCAATGAACACCTGGTCCAAGAAATTGAAAGCCAGAGAGTCTGAGGGACTGAGCCAAGGCCGAGGACCTGGGAGCTCCCATTCCCTGGCAAGGCCCTGGTCTGTCTGCAGGGAAGGGTGCAGCAGCTGGGCCCTGATGCCCACAGGCAGCGGCAGCAGCACAGGACAAGCGTGCCCGGGCAGAGTGGGGCTGGGTGTGGGCGGGCTGCCTTCTGGCCCCTCCTGTGTCCTTCTTTTCCATTCTGGGCTGCAAAGCTGTCCAATGCTGCTGCCCGCAATTCACTATGTTGGCCTACCTGCCATCAGCTCGGGAGCCATCCCTTCAGGCACACTCGGAAGTGCGCTCTACTAATCCAGCAAATCAGGCTGCCCATCCGGATCACCCCCAGTTCTTTAGTTTCTTCCTTGTAGGGGAAGCCCTCACTCACCATTTCTTGATGATGATGTGGACAGAGAACACAGGGTGGCAGTCTCCTGGCTAAAACCATTGCTCTGGCCTAACATCTTCCTGGGCTCCGTTCCTTGCTGTCTTGGGAAGGATCACTGGGTCTCTGAAGGGGTGGGTGCCGGCGTTACCAGCAGGACAGGCAGTGGGGATGGAGCTGGCCCCACAGTGGCCGACTCTTGGCGAGTGGAACGGCTGCAGTCCATTATCTGCTGCTTGTGAGTGGTGCTGCCCCGCCCAGCCCACAGCTCTCCGGGCCTGACTGCATTAGCGCTCTCTGTGCAGATTCATCTCGAGCTTGTTTGATGCTTCTCCAAAGAGCTCCATCTGGTTCCCCCACCGTTCCTGACAGGTGGCTAACACAGCTCTCAGAAGCCCTCCAAACACCAAGGAGCAGCTTTTGCAGAACTGACTTGGCTTTTATGTCATATTTCTGTCTCCCCATCGTGTATTTGCTACAACCACAGACATTTGTATGAAAATGGAATCCATGTTTGTGAGGGCTCATCTGCTCAGGTTGCCTGGCGAGCAGGCACTGGGGGGCGATATACCAGGCCCCAGCACCCACCCATGTGGCTCTGTGGCCCCTGTGCAGGACTTCTCCAGCCCTTGAGAGAGGGGGACGCCATCCGGCCTGGATTTATGGCCCAAGTGGGCAAACCCAGGCCGTAGGAGCATCTGCTTCAGCCCTGGAACACTGTCGCTCTGTTACCAGCCGTATGTGCAGGGCTGGGACAGGTTCTCCCTGGGCTGTGGGACTGTGTGGCGGGGGGCGGAGCTGCTGCTCTGGGTGGGGAGCAGGGAGTCCTGGGGCTGGAGGGGTCAGGGCAGATAATCCCTGGCCGTCTCTACAGACGCCCAGATAGGTCCCAATTGAGAAGGCACCCTGTGGGGCTACCAAGCACCTCCACCACACTTGGGGTCTTCAGGAGGGCTGTTTTGGACTGCATTTCGTGTCTTCTGAGTTTATATGTTAAAGTCTCACTCTCTAATGTGATGATAGCAAAAGGTAGAACCAGCGGGGATGATTAAAGTTTGATGAGTCCTGAGGGCTGGGGCCCCCTTGGTAGGATGTGTTCTCAGGGAACGTAGGACTGCCTTTCTCCCCTGTGTGAAGAGACAGAGAAGGTGGTTCTCTGCAACCGGTGGAGGGCCTCACCCGAGCTTGACCTTTCACCCTGGTCTTGGACTCGCAGGTTCCAGCTGTGAGAACCCAGTGCCTGTTGCCTCAACCGTCCAGGCTGTGGTGCTTTGTCATATGGCGGCCTATGCTGAGGACAGGAAACTTTAGCTTGCAAAAGGAGAGATATGTATTTGCTGTAGGTCACACAATCCTGCTCTTACTGCTCCAAATTCCAAGTACCTGCTCTGCACCACGGTCTGGGGTCTGGTGGAAGGTAGGATGGGGGGCACCCTCTCGATGGAGGCCCATATGCAGAGTGCCTGGGGGCTCCCCCACTTTGTCACTCTCAGTGTGTGTGGTTCAGGAGTTCTGTCGCCTATATCCCCATCAGACCTGGGCCTGGCCAAGCCAGCAAGTCCTACAGAGCACCTATGCCATGCTGGGAGCTGGAAGATAGCAGTAAACAAAAGGGGCCAACCCCACCCCTGAGAGTTCATCTGTGAGTGGAGGAGGAAGGACAAGGTGCAAGCTGAAAGTGAAAAAATATCCTGCGTGCTGCAAGGGTGTGGAGGGCTAGGAGGGTGATAAGGGGCAGGGCTTGGAAGTGGAAGCCAGGAGGATGGAGAAGGTGACCTCTGAGTGAAGGAGGTGGGAGGAAAGCCTGCAGAGGGGCCTAAGAGTGCAGAGCCCCCCAGCAGCAGGTCGGGTTGCTGGGCGGAAGAGTGGGATGGAGCCTGCTGAGGGAAAGCCGAAGGGAGAGGCGTGGAAGGGGCGGCAGCGGTGGGGACTTTGGCATGTGCTCAGAAGGAGCTGGGAAGCTGTTGGGGGGTTTTGAGGAGTGAGGATGTCTCGTGTGTGTGTGTGTGTGTGTGTGTGTGTGTGTGTGTCTTGTGGTGCTGGGGATGGAGCCCAGGGTAGTGTACATGCTAATCAGCACTCTGCATCTGAGCTACACCTCAGTTGGGGATATATGGCTGGGGAAGGAAAGGGGTGCTAGGTAGGAACCCAAGCAATTGGAGACCAGGCATTGTGATGTGAGAAGATTTATTGTAGGTAGTAGCAAGTGGGCTGGCTATCTAGTGGACCAAGACAGCCCTGAACAAAAGGGGACAGGGGATTTCATAGGGCTTTTAGGGGAGGGTGTTTGTGGACTAGAACAGCCAAGGGAGACCAGGGTTATCTGGTCTGAGGTGGATTTTGATGTCAACAAAAGGAGGAGTTTTGTGGCTTTGTCCTGGCTTGAGTTCAAGACACAAAGTAGGGCGAAATTGTTTCAGTGGTTTGGCCCTGTCTTGGAGCCAAAAGAAAATGAGCCTTGAAGTGAGGGTGAGGTCCTGACTTATGGGGGCAGCCTGCCGGAGGTGATGTAGCATAGTGTGGGTGAGAGACAAGAGAGGTGACTTGGACAGCAGGGAGAAGGAGGACAGGGGTCAGATCCAGTGCTTATCTGGAAAGCTTGGATGTGGAGGAGAGGGGGGAGTCCTGGCCTGAGCAAGGGTAAGGATGAGCTAACTGGGCCACGAGGGTGGGAAGGGCAGGTGTGCAGCAGGGCCTGACTCCCGTCTAGGAGACGTGAGGCTTGTGCTGTCCCTTAGAGCCTGAGCTCCGCGTGGAGTTTACACTGGAGATAGGGATGGGAGCATTGGCAGATGGAGGCATCAGAGGTTGGGAACTGGATCTTATCATAAGCAGGCGGTTGTTAACCGGAAGGACAAGAAACCTGGTGCTCATATCCAGAGACACCGAGTGTACAGGACAAATGAACAAAGATTATGGAAAGGCGCCCCAGGGGTAGGGGCACTGTGCTTCCAGGAAGAGGCCAGGGGGAGCTGTGCCATGCTCAGGCACAGGACCTGCATCAATCTCTCCAGGCCACATCCAGGTCCCCTACAGGAGTTCTGGAGTGTGAGGAACCTGCCCTCTTGCATCTCCCGCTGCTTGGCTGTTGGTAGACTCATTGTGGGTCCAAGGGACCAGCCAGCATGCAGACCAAAACTGCCACCACACGGCGAGGCACAGGGAGACAGAGGCTTGTGAGGACCTTGTGGCCACCTCCAACCATGCCTAAATCCTTGCACTTTTAGCTCTGTCAGCCAGGTGTCCTAGATTTCCTGAGGTCTGCTTGAGCTGGGTTTTTTCATTCAGTACCAAAAGGGTTCCGACCAGAGCAAGAAAACGTCCCCATCCGTGTGGGCAGTGCGCCTCCCACCACATTCCCAGGTTCTGCTCCTGGTGCACACGGAAGCCTGGGGACAGGGTCCTCTTTGTTCTTGATCACCTTACAGTACTCTCTTTTATCTGAGTCTGAGCAAGGAAAATCACTGAAGAGGTGTTCTGTGTTTTCGGTGACTGCCTGGTTGGCTGGTGGGTCGATAGAGAGGCTGTCACGGTGCGGGACTGTAGCTGCGTGAAGGAAGAGGAGGTTACCTGCGGGTGAGACTTGGTTCAGCCATAGTTCAGGAAAGCAGCAGTGAGCAAGGCCTCTGCCGCCCTTTATTTGTAATTCAAGGACAGGAGCCTGTAATCCCAGCACTCAGAAGGCTCAGGAGGATTGTTGTGAGTTTGAGGCCAGCCTGAGCTACAAAGATAAAGAAACAAAGCTCTTGTAACATATGCATAGGAGCTTTGGTCAGGGGACAGGAAAAGAATGGGGTTGATAGGTGACAAGCTAAACCCCCTTTAAGCAGGCTGACCAGGCAGGAAGACTGTGGGAAGGTGGAGGGGCCCAAGAGCTGAAGCAGAGATCTCTGCGAACATCTTGCTTGTGCTCTGCCAACTGCTGGCCTACAGATCTGCTCCAGACTTAACCATGTATTCCAGGAGCCTGGAAACTGTCGTTCCCAAAGTCCCCTTTCTCTTCACTCACTTGGATCACTCCTTTGGCTGGAGTCCCCCATAGGGAGCCATGCGTGAGCCTTCTGTCCAGGGCTGTGATGGAGGGGACCTGGAGGGGGTGATTGGGAGGGGTAGACGGGCTAGAAGAATGAGCTCTTGGTCAGGGATGGGCAGGGGGATGGATTCGAGAGAAGTTGAGATCTTCAAGAACTGCAACATTGACTTGAGGGCAGAGCTAAAGAAGATGCCCTGTGCTCTGCTCGGCGCTTAACTACTTCCACTGGGTGTGCTGCCTTGGTAGCGCTGCCCCATCATAAAAGGAGCAGAGAGGACCCGGGCACTGGGCAGGACAAGTCCAAGCCTGAGCTCCCAAGGCCCTATCTCCCCTTGTTGTTAATCTCTTGCTCTATCTGCATGTTTGCTTTTGAAGGACATTTTCTCTCCATGCCTTGAAGCTGCTTAATTCATTAGTTCTTCATCATTTATGTCCTATTTCATTATGTTATAATCTTTACAGTTGTTAATTTGCATTTCCTTTCCTGCAGTGACAAAATAAATCTCTACCCATGAAAAATGTTATTGTTGTAAATATTAACACAAGTCACAAATGATCACCATCAAGCCCCTTTCTCTGAGGCTGGGAGGATTCCCATAATTACCCAAAGCAGGAGCCCTGCATGCCCCGAGGGCAGAACAAGGCTGAACTGGTGGCAAGGCCTGGGACAAGGCTGAAGGAGGCAGGAAAAGCGGTGTTTGGTGACAGCTGACCACCCACTTTTGTACCTCTTGTTCTTCCTGACACAGTGCTGCACCTGGGCATCTCAGAGGCTGGGGAGGACAGGTGGCACCTCCCACGCACTGAGGGGATAGTTGCCCAGGACAGAGCAGTGGAGGAGCCCAGTAGAATCAGCAAGCCTGAGATGCCCGTGAGGAAGGGACAGGCGCCTGATGGGTGTGCATACCAGCTCCAGGCCCTGGGCTGCTTCCTTCCTGGCCAGAACTGGATATGCACAGTGTGTCTGACTTCAGAGTTGTCGCTGTGCCCTGGGGACCAGTGATAACCGAGGCCCTTGTCCCCAAAGAGCTGTTTTCCTGTGTGGATCTGGGAGGTACTGGCCACTGCTGCGTGAAGTCTGTGACTCTGGCTCCTCCCCACCATGTATTTGGGACCCAGCCCCAATTGCTGGGTGGCTCCTACCTGCCCCTCACTCTAGGGTGAGCCCAAGCCCGAGTCACAGACCTACCCAGACCACGCCCAGGTGGAGCCCCACTCTGCCCAGTGACCAGCCAGCCTTACCCTGGGCCCTCCCTGAGTCAGGGAGTCCTGCCCATCTCCTCTCCAAGTTATCAGCCCTGAGAGCTCTACTGCCACACCAGCTCACAGATGTGGAAGTGGCTTGAGCATTTATCCCTGGTTTTTTTTTTTTGATGTTAATGGAGATGGAACTCAGGCCTTTGCACTGAGCTATGGCCCAGCTCTGCTCTATCTGTGCTCATTTTTTATTGATTACACAGATTAATGAGTTTCATTTTGGTGGATCTATATATGCACATTGCATCCTTTGATCCTTTCATCCCCCTGTATCCTCCCTTTCCCTCCCCTCCCCCTAGTTTCATATTCTTTGGGGGGGGGTTCAATGTATAATACATAATATGCTTTGTTCATGTCTGTCTCCCCTACCTACACTTATACCCTCTCCTCCCTCTTATTCTCTTCTTGTCTAAGAGTTAATAGTCTCCCTTTTTAATTCCTTATTTTGAGAAAGGAAGTTGCCCAGGCTGGGACTGAACTTGCTGCCTCAGCCTTCCAGCATTCTGCCATTGTGGCTCTGGCTGGGGTGGCTGGGGTTAGTACTGCCCCTGCCTCCTGGCTCTTAATGGACTCAATGCTGTGATTCTATTGGTTCTATATTTCCTAGCTGGTAATCTCTGATGAAGAAGAGAGGTTTTGTTTTTCTTTTCTTTTTTTTTTTTTTAATATATTTTCTTTCTTCCCCAGTCGTCTTTTTTTGAATATTACTAGGAACTTGTGGATCTTGCTTTTCACTAAATATGTTAGAAACTCTTATCATTCTTCTTTGACAACCAATATTACCAATTTGGCTGGTGGGTCGTACTTGAGGTTGGTCCTCGTATATTTTATTTTATTTTACATATTGGCACAGGATCTCACTGTGCAGCTTGGCCTCCTAGTGATCCTCCTATATAATCCCAACACTGGGATTATAGGTGTGCACCACCACACCTGGTCTCAGTGGCTGGCTCAGCTTGCCCAGGGATGGGGCCAGCTGTGGTGCTGAGGATTGAACCCTGATCTCTACACTTGCCTAAGCAGGTGCTTAGTCTGCTGAGCTATCTTGCCAGCCCCCTTGTATTCTTTAGACATGTCCTCGAGTCTCACATCATTCCTTTGCCACCTGGCCCAGGACACCCTGAGCATCTCTGTGCCTTTCTTGCTCTGGAACTGGATCAGCAGTTTTCCTGTGAGGTCCTGGTTCCTGTTTGCTTTGTCAGCAGAGCAAAGCCTATTTCCAGGCTAGCCTTGAGCATGTCCTCACATGTGTCCCTTGGCGAGCTGCCAGTAATATAGCGGCCATTCTTTGAAGGTGATATGTGTGCTGCTGCTGGCCTTCGCAAATGCAGGTGACCTTTGGGCAGTGACAGGTGACTGACTGGCTTACCAAGCACAAACCACCCTCCCTGCAAAGCAAGGGCACTGCCATGGGGTGGACAATGTCCCCCTCACACATGTGTCTGTGCTCTGAAATCTGTAGCACTCCCTTGGTCAGAACAAAGGGTCTCTGCTGAGGCACTGTGGTAAGGATCTTGTGGTGAGAGCATTCTAGGCCACCCAACGGGCCTGAAGCCACTGACAGGTCTCTGTGAGGAGAGAAGACGCAATCAAGAAGCTAAGGAGCTGGACCCAGAGACCAGTGTTAGGTGACACAGCCAAGGGTTGCCCATGCCACCAGAGGCTGGGATAGCCAATGTAGGATTCTTCCCTAGAGCTTTTGGGCAGGGTTTGAAACCCTGGCCATACCTTGATTTTGGGTTTCTGGACTGCAGAATTGTGAGAACCAAAATTTTTGTTGTTTTAATCCTGCAGTCTGTGGTACTTTGTTGCAGTGGGTCTAGGAAACTTATACAGGCACAATTTTTTTGGGGGGAAGGGTCTAAAAAAAGCATCAACATTTTTACTATAGGGAAATCAGACTGGTGATGGGTCCCCGTTCCACTCACAACCTGATCAGCCCTTCATATCCATAGGTTTGCCTTTGTGGCTTCTGATGTGTATCAATAAAATTGTGTCTGCACTGAACACATATAGAATTTTTTTGTTATTGTTCTCCAAACAGTAGTGTGTAACAACTATTTACATAGCATTTGCATTGTATTAGGCATTAGAAGTCTTCTAGAAATGATTTAAAGTATCTGGGAGGATACGCGCAGTTTATATGTAAATCGGACACCATTTCACGAGGAATTTGAGCATCTGTGGTTTCCAGTATCCGCAGGGGGCCTGGTATCAATCTTCTATGGATGTTGAAGGGCTGTGGTTTTACTTGGAATTATCATGTGGGTCCTCTAAGGCCCTGGGAGCAGTGCCTGGTGCCCCGACAGCTGGTGCTGTGGAATCTGCTGTGGTGCATGGTGGGAGGGGGGGGGGGCAGAACTCCTAGATGTGGGTGACTTGCTTGGCCCCCGTACCCAGAGTCTGTGGGGCTGCCTCCTTCGTGAGGATGAGGAGGGCGCCCCCACATGGCTGCGTCCTGTTTTCTGGTCTGTGCACCCGGGGCCAGGAAACGGAAGTGGCGTCTGAAGCTTGTGGCCGGGGGCAAGGCTAAGGCGACGTGGATGTGCTCTTCTGGTGTTCAGGTCACCACTGTTGGCGTGTTCCTGTGCTAGTTCTGAAACGCCATTGTTGGGGGATGGGCGGGCCACCAGGCCAAGCTGCCAGGCCCAGGCAGAAGGCTGGAAAGAGTGTGGAGGGTGCTCGGGGCGGCGGCTGCGGCCCTGAGAGCGCGGTCTGACGTGGGCCGGGGAGCAGCTGAAGGGCCCGGCGCGTGAGAGCCCACGTCTGTGCCTTCTGAGGACTGTGTGACTTCGGGCTGTGCTGCGCGTTTTTGTCCCTGCAGCGGTTTGGAGTTTCTGAGAAGCTGAATCTTCAGATGGCGAGGCCGGAAGTTAGCACGCTCCAGAAGAGAGTCTCCTACGGAAGCCCTGCCCCCTGTCCGCTTTTGGGATGAGTGGCATCTCGACCTTCAGACCGCAGAAGGATGGGGATGTGACCTTGGGCCCTGAGCCAAGCCCTCCAACTCCAGAGGAGCAAAGCCACTGACCCTCCTTGTCTCCACTAAAGGCCAACAGAACCATAAATTCTGATTAGGAGAAGGTGCTGGTTGGCAATGACATACAAAAAAGTTCGTGATTAGTGAACTGTAAAAGCTAACATGACATGCTCGTAATTGGGATGTATTTACTGCGAGAAAAAACACCACGCAGCCATTCGGTCAAGGTGACTTTGAAGGAACTTTCTAGAGGAGAGGGACACAACTTCCCTCTTTTGCTTACCAAACAGCAATAACCATTATTGATAGGCTTTTCAAATGGCAGCTATGGAGAGAGGGGCTGCGATTTCTTGTCAGAACTGCTTTATGGTGTCGTATTTTCCGGGTGTTTAAGAAGCCCTGTTCATTTGTGGCATTATCCAGGTGATTTATGGACCCTTGAAGGGCTTGCTTCATTGTGATGTTTTAGGCATTTCGCCTTTTTTTTTTTTTTAACAACAAACCTTATTCCAATATAATCAATAGAGGTTTCTCCATCTGGCCCAGGCAGGGAGTGGCTTTTGGGTTTATAGCAAAATCAATATGAGGATAAATGGGCAGCAAAGAAGTTCCATTGTCAGGGTGGAGAGACCTGGTGCGTCCCAGCCTGGCAGCGTGGAGAGCGGCATTCCGAAGCCACCCGCTGCACCTGGCCACAGGGCTCTTCCTCACCGGGAGACTGGGGTCCAACGTGGCCAGGCAGTGGAGCGAGGGCTGGGCCACACTTTCATTAAATATAGTGATCAGTTCGTTTATATGTGACCCCCCCACCAGCTCAGTAATGTTTGAAGATGTTCGAATGTGCGTCTTCTAATTAAAGTAAAAAATGATTCCCAAACACGTCGGTGTTCCCACCTGAGCTGCCCTGGGGATGAGGAGGCAAATGGGGGCTCCCAGCTGGGGCTAGTGTCTCCTGGGGGGATCGCAGCAGAGCCCCAGAGTTTCTGGGCCACCTCCGCCCCTAGTCAGTGCCACTCGTCCCCATGTCTCCTCCTGCGTCACAGCAGGAGGGGACAGCATAGGGCACCCTGATGGGGCACCAGGAGGTAAGTGGGTTCTTTGCCAGGAAGGAGGTGGGAAGGGCTCTGGGGGGTCTCTTGGTGGAACAGGGTAAATACTGACTTAATGAACAAACATTCCGGCTGGAAATGGAGCCAAGCTGGGCAGAGTGGGCCGTGTGTGGGGTCACTGTCCCCCAGCTGGCTCTGTGTTGATTCGCATGTGTGCTCAGACCTTGAGCTCCTGAGTTGGGCAGGCTGGGACCTGGGGACACAGTCATGCCCGGCACAGGCATGTTTCTGCTGCCAGGGACCTCAGAATCTAGTACAGGGAAGCAGAAAGGGGTAAATAAAGATGGAGTGGTGGAAGTGGTTGTGCAATTATCTGTTGTAAATGTCATGAGGGGAAAAAGCTAGGCCAGTCCCTGTACCGCCACGTCACCCCTGCTACTTTCTGACCAGAGACCATGGCTGTTTGTAGTGCCTGACAGATTTGCTTCTGCCCTGGGCTGTTATTTAACATTCCTGTTTTCATATAACCTCCATTCTTCCTCCGGAAAAGGCCATAGGACACTCATGGCACCCCTGACCCTCTGCTCTGCCCCTCCCCCTCCCCTGCGGGCAGCTTACTTGGGTGGCTGGAGCTCTGTCAAGGTTTGGATCTGTTGTTTCCTGGGCTGAGCCCCCAGGAGTCAGTCTTGTCATGAAGTTCTTTTCTTTAAAATACCTATATTTTCGTCTTTGTACCAGGCAGGGTTCAGCACTTAGTTATCCCTGCCTTGGGGTGGTCTCTGTTGATGTCATGTTTTTAGGGGAGTGTTCTAGAGGCTTCTTGGAGTCCACTGTTGCCCATCTGAACACAGGCCTGGATACAGCTGGGGCTCCCCTGGGCTCACTTGTGTCTGGGGAACTTAGTACTTTCTAAACTAAGGAGACTCTCTATCACCAGTCTGCAAGCTTCAGGAGGGACTAGACCATGTGGGGCAGACGTTCCACCCCTATCTGCTTTCCCTGAACACAGTGCAGAGCCGTGGCCTGAAAGCTCATGTAGGGACCACTTTCTGTTCTCCATTTTCCAGCAGCCTCTGCGGTACCTCGTCCCCACCATCTAAGCGTGGCCACATGACCCATTCTTAACAATAGAAGACAAATGGAAGTGATGTGCGACATATCTAGGCCAGGGGTCCCCTCCTTTCATCAACTAAAGATGACCACGAGGTCCTACAGGATCTCTGATGCCCGGAGGGCAGCTGCCCACCTACCTGTGCCCCTTGCTTTGAGAACTCAGACCCTTGTGCTTGGCAGGGAAGCGCTTATTCTACTGAGCCATCTCCCTGGCCCCAATATGTCAGCTTCTTTGGATTAAGAAATGGTTAGCAGACTGGTAGAGCACTTGCCCAGATGTGTGGGCGTGGGCCTGGGGGTGTGGTCTTGGTCCTGCCCATCCTCCTCTCTGGCACTGCCCATGCTTGCTCTCTGGCCTCCATGAGCTAAGCAGCTTTGCTCCTCTCTATCTTTGTCCTGATGTTCCTGCCTCAGAGCCAGCTGACCGCCGACTGAATCCCTCACAATGGGATGGGAGCTAAATCCAACCTCTGCCCTTTAAGTGGTGAGTGTCAGGTATTGCATCCAACAAGGAGAAAGCTGATGGCTACAACGGCCTCGCAAATAAGAAACTAAACATATGAGCTGATTCCTGGCCAATGTGTAGGTAAGTGAAGTGGGTGGTTAAAAGTTACCTCTTCTTTTGTGGTAACAGCCTCAGGAAGGAGCACATACTGCCCCATGTTGTTAAGAATGGGGAAGCGAACGGAAGTTATGCAGGCAGTCTTGGGTAGACTTTAAACTGCGAGGGCATGGAGGCTGGCTGTGTTCAGGGACACAAGCTGGGACTCGCTTTCCCTGTCTGCACCTCTGGAATGAGCCCCCCTACTTCTGGCTTCTCCTAAGATATGCTTTCTCAGCAACCTACCTGCTCACCTCCCCCAGCCTTTTGCTTGTGAGGAAATCATGCCTTTCATCACAAGGGGTCTCAGAAATAGCCAGCTTTGCTTACTTTTAAAATTATATATAAAAGTCTATGGAAATGGAGAGCTAACAGCATAATGCAGACACGTATACCCATCACCTAGATTTATCTCTCTGTTTTTTTTTTTTTTTTTTTTTTTTTTAAGGAACCAGGGATTGAATTCAGGCCCTTGTGCTTGCCAGGGAAGTGTTCACTCCACTGAGCCATCTCCCCAGCCCCTCCATCACCTAGATTTAGCTATCATACACATCTCGACACATTTGCTTTATCATTTTTTTTTCCCCTGGAGTATTTAAAAATCAATGACAGATGTCATGGTGTTTTACCTTTGCTACTTAATGCAGTGCCTTCACTGCCCTGAACAGAGCCAGCATTTAATGACCCTGTCTACACCCAAACTTCCCCACGTGTGTTTCATGGTTCTTTAGACTAGTGTCTCCTCAGGGACCTTTCCAGGGGCCCAGAGGCCAGGCTCAGTGTCTGAGGTGGGGCGAGGACCTTTGGTTGTGGGGATTTGAGAAGACAAGCATTCATTGCTGGAGCAAGAAGCAAGTGGCCCAGCGGTACACTCAGGACTCTGCCCCTGTGACGTGTGGGGTCCAGTCCTTGAGCACTCCTGTCTTTAAGTGCTTTGCATCAATGATTAGAGATGCCTGGGGTCCCTGCAAGGGTGAGGCAGTGTGACCGGGGTCACTGCCAGCAAAGTGTGAGAAGTCCCCTCACAGTCACCAGGCAGATCTGGGCCTGAGTGCCTTGTGGGCCTCCGAGCCCAGATCTTGGACTGCAGGACCTGGACTCATGTCCAAGGGGAGAAGGTAAGCCACTGGGTTGTGGGCAGGACACCAAAAACCATGAATCATGCCACATGCTAAACAAATGGAGGAAGTTAGGCATCAGGTTTCTGTGAATTGGGTTTTCTAGAAATGAGCATAAAAATATAGGAGTTAAAAGCATAGGCCCTGGATTCGAGACTCTGCCTCATACAGGTGATTAGCCTGTGTAAGCCTTAGTTTCCGTATCTATCCAATGGGATCATAGTGCTACCACAGAGAGGTTATAAGGATTATGTGTAGCTGGTGCATAACAAACAGGAAATGCTGACTCACTGTTACTATCATTTATATTATTAGTTTATTAACCAGGATCCAAGAGCTGCTACAGGTCTCCTAGGTAGACTCAAGCAGGAAGAAGGCCTGTGGTGCAATGAACCAGGCTTGCGTTCCTGTAGGGAGGGGGGCACCAGAGCAGGAGAGGGGGGCCTCATGCTTTAGAAAGGGGGCCTTGGGCTTTTCTAGGCTTTGCTTGCCTTTTATAAAGCTCTGGAAAAGTCCCAAGCTTGAGTGTTGACCATGACAGGACTACGGCCAGCAAGGACCAAGCTTCCTCATGTTTAATCTCCCTCCAGCCTCAGTTTTTTTTTCTGTCAAATGAGGATGACATTGTCTGCCTTCAGGGGTATCGAGGATGGCCACATGACACCCTAGGCCTCATGTTGCCAAGCTGACACTTAGAAGTCCTGTTGAATGGTGGCTCTGGAGCTGGTGGCACCACCAGAGGCAAGGACACTGCAGGGGTCCAGCCTCCTCTACTGGGGCTGGGGCCTGACTGGAGGCTCCCACACCTGCTCCAGGGTAGGAGGGACTCTCCTCTGAGGTTCTCTTGCCTGTTGGGACACGTGAATGCCTGGCCCTCACTGCTCCCAGCTGCGGAGTTGCCTCTGGGAGCTCTTCTGGACCTTGCTGCCCGGAATTCACAGCGAGCAGCTTTGGGGGCCACCCCCCTAGTTCGCAAAGTGATGACCTAGTGCAGTGATTACTGTTCCATCTGGGAGGGGCTCTCTATCCTCTGTGGCATCCGCTGCCCCTTTTTGTCTTCTCTTGGCCTTCAGCAAGGACCTTCTCCATTGGTAGGGCTGTTGGTGATTTATGATGGCATTGACAGTGAGGCCATTCTCCTGAGGGGATACTGTTAAAAGAAAGGAGGGGGGACCACCCACTCAGGACCCCCCCTCCTGTCCCTCTCTCGGACAGGAACTTTCTTTCCCTCAAATCTTTTCTGCTCATAACCTCCGTTTGTTCCTAAAATTCATTCTTTGATTTTAGAGAACACGAGCTTGTACAGGTCAGGTCCAGAGAGTGTTTGTCCCTATGTCATTCGGAGGTTCCCTATATCATTTGGAGGTCACCCACGTGAGATCAGTTTTTCTCCCTGTATCATTTTGGAGAGTCCCACCGAGACCATTGGACGGAGGTATGAGTTTGCTTTTCTTTCATAAATTCAGAATTGGGACTTGCTTAGGTAACAAAGCTCTGTTTTAACCATGGTTTTTTCCCCCCTCTTGTCCACCTAAGCGAGTTCCCATGTCTTTACCACCTTAGACCCGCCTCACCACATGGTTTTCCTCTATAAAAGTCCCTGGAAGAGACAGCTTCTGGGGGACCACCCACTCGGGACCCCCCTCCTGTCCCTTTCTTGGACAGGAGCTTTCTTTCCCTCAATAAATCTTTTCTGCTCATAAAAAAAAAAAAAAAGAAAGGAGCTCAGTACTTTCTTAAGAACTTCTGTGAAGAAGCCTTTCATTCTACCAGTGTTCTTTGGACTCTGGGTGTCCCCCCGCCCCCCCCCCCCCGGAGAGCAAACTGAGTGACAGCTTCAGTGTATTTAGAGGCAGCAGTGGCTGCAGTTGAGAGTGTTTAATGGAGGAGCAGTGCCACTGTGCATGGCCGGGAATTGTTTGTCTAGGAAATGACTCTGCCCCAAGGTGGCCTGAAGCACAGATAATACTGGGCAAAAGGAAATGGTGCAGGGTAGCTCTGGAAGTGGCTTCTGAGTGACGGACACTATGTGGATCCAGACAATGAGAGGACAGACTGAACTGCACAGGGGCGGTGGATCTGCTGGCTGCAGCTGCTGAGAATGGGACCTTGGGGGCCTGGCAAGATCCCCAACTGCCTGTATGAGGGAAAGAGAACATTTAGTAACGCACACAGAGGGCCTGGGAGGTCAGTGCCTCAGGATGGGCAGAGACAAAGACACTGTGAGCCAGCACCAGGTACCGGGTGCATACACTGATCAGAGGGGCGAGTGGGAGGTCCAAGGTCAAGACTCAGGGTCGGGGAAGACTCAGGTCAGTGACTCTGCAGGCAAAGGATAATCCTGGGAGGATTGAGAGGGTAGAGGTGACCCCATGCTGAGCAGGACCTTGTCCTGGAGTGTTCTTTAGTCCTAGTGGTCTGAATTTAGTCTTAGGGGGTGGGCCCCTAAAGAGCTAATGGGAAAGTACCCATAATCCACTTATCCCTTTGGGCAGTATGCAAAGTTAGCCACTGTGAGTTTGTGGTTTCCAACAAGGAACTACAGACACCCTGCCTGGACAGCACGTTAGACACAGTCCTGGGACCTCTGAGCTTTGAAGTATGCAGTGAGACAGAGTGATCCTCATCTGTTCTTAGGGAGTCTCCCGCTGTCACCCACCTGCCCCTAGAAGTGTCCCTCCAAGATGTTTGGCTGGCTCTGGCTCTATTTTTTCCCTTGCCACCTTGTCTGTCCTGAGAAGCTTCTGGATAAAGCAGATGGGGGTGGCTGTGCCTGGTCCACGACCCTGTCCAGCTGTTCACATGAAGTTCCAGCTTCCCAGTTTTATCTGCTTTGGTGCTACAAGCTGCAGCTGCAGTGAGTGGACACGGGGTGCACAGACCTGCCCCTGCCTGCCTGAGGTGCGTATGTGCAGTTATTCTCAAGCACCAGAGAGGCTATAAATCCACGTGGCTGTGGATCATTTTGCTGGGGAAGGCAAGGGATTGCTGCCTGACACATGGCACCCTCCGGAGCTTCCCAGCCATGCTGCCTGAGGCCACGCCGAGCTGTCTGCCAGGTGGGCTGCACGAGGCTCACAGGCAAGTTCCGAGTCCTGAAGTGATGGCACCCAGCTTCTCCCAAAGGGCCCCACTTTCGAGCTGTCGAGACAGCAATGTGTTGTTGAGTGTAGCCTGGTGTCTCCGCAGAAGGACCAGGAATGTGTCCCCAGATTACAAGTGCCCGACACTGCCACTGTCATCACATTCGTTATTCTCCACTTGCATTTACATAATGCTTCTGCAAAGTGCTTTATAATAATTTCATTAGTCATTCATTTGCTTAATTGCACAGCCTTCAATTCAGTTAGAAAACCTGGTTTTTAAATTTGAGTTTCTATAAGCACAAATTTCATTTCAGAAAAACTTAAAAAAATTGTTTTTATTTTTGTAGATTAGAAATGCCTCCAAATTTTATGTCCTAGCTCCCCAGTAATCCCTGATCCTGGAGGACAGAGTGACAAGACAATTTCAAAAGTGTCTCTAATGGGTCAGGGAGATGGCTCAATAGAATAAGCGCTTGCCTGGCAAGCACAAGGGCCTGAACTCTATCCCTGGTTCACACACACACACACACACACACACACACACACACACACACACACACACACAGAGTCCTAAGTCTAACGTAGAGTTGAAGGGAAACCCTGCCCACCTTGAAACAGGAAGAGGGCTAGAAAGAACACTGGATGAGGTGGTAGGACAGGCTCACGGGCCCAAGGGGCACCATGGTGACAGCGCTTGCAAATCTCCCTGTGGTGCGGGTGGGGGTAGGAGGGTGTGGTGACTCAGAGCACTGTGTGCGCTTTGGGAGGCCAGCCCACACGCCCTGGTCCAAACCAAGGACGCCTTCCCAGCTGCTCTGGCTCTTGGGTCAGGACCCAGGACGTGTGCCTGGAATCCCCCAAATCTAGGTTGCCTGTCAGGGTGGTGTACTTCCTGCCCAATAGTAGCGCCCTCTGGAGGGCTCACCGCGCAGGTACCAATCATCAGTCTGGTGTTACCGATACAAGCACTTTCCAACACTTTTAGGCTGCTGCAAACCACTGCAGCTCCTGAGGCCTGTCAGGGAGCTTCCTGCTGTGGCCAGGGCTGGGCGCTGTACAGGAGTCCCTTTACCAGCTACAAAGCCCAGATGGGGCCTGCTGCTGATAAGCTCGGGGCGGGGGTGGGGTGGGGTGGGGTGGGGTGGGGGGGTGGTGGCAGACAGAGACAGAGACAGAGAGACAGAGAGAGGAGTGTGTGTGCATGACCAGGGCGTGGGACCCACTCAGCCTGCAGACTCTGTCTGCAGGGAACAGGGCTCCCACCCCTTCCTACCCCAGCCTCCAGCCTCCTTCCCTCCTCTCCATTCTCCACCTCCAGCAGCTCTGCCCTGAGCCTGTAGATCTGATCATGTTCTGACCCAGATATCACCTTCTCAGTGAGCCTGTCTCAGTGTCCCCTGCTTGCTTGCTTTTTATTTATACCTGGCATGCTATATTTTGTTCTTTCATCTTGCTTATTGTCACCTTTCCTGCTAGAATACAGGGACCACAAGGCAGGTCTCTCTTCTTAAATATCCATTTTTGTCTGCTGTGACCCACACTGAGCAAGGAGGGTGCTCGGACCTGCACTGGCTCCTGCTGGCTTTTGGGACCCCAACGTAGGTCCTTCTCAAGTGGCTTCACATGGCCTTTGGTCTTTTCAATCTCCCATAATTTCCCCCACCCCACCCAGCGTGTACCTGCCGTTTGCCACCAGCTGCCTCCTGGCTCCCCTGCCACTCCTCACCTTCCGGTCCCTGCCTGTAATCCCCCTCCTCCTCGCCCTGCTGCCACCTTAGCTTCTCCCCTGTGTCCCTCCTCTCCCAGCTCCTTTCCACCTTTCGAAGCCCCACCAACATGTCACCTCCTGCACACCTACTGCCACACTGCTTGCCCCAGACCAAACCCCTGCCACCCGCCCCGCACATCCTGTGCCCCAGCCCCGCTCGGCCACGATGCCTTGTTGGACTGCCTGCCTGCCTGCCGGCTCGCAAAGCCTCACAGGAAAGCCCGAGAATGACCAGGACTAGCGCTCTTAGGATCTGGCTTTGGGTGATGGGCTTAATGTGGGCATTCTGGTATGATTTCATGACTGTTCTCATTTTGTAGAGGACAGAATGGAGACTCACCCTCAAGTGCTGGGATCACAGGCATGTGCCACTGTGCCCAGCTTCCGTTATTCTTTTTAGTGTTTAATTCGTTTTTTTTCTTCCCCTGGTACCGGGAATCACACTTAGGACCTTGTACTTGCCAGGCAGGCACTTATGCTGCTGACATGTCCCTGGCCCTAGTGTTCAGTTCTGATGCAGCCTGTAAGAGCTCAATCCCAGCACTCAAGGAGGCTGAAGCAGGAAGGTTTCAAGGTTTTATTTATTTATTTATTGTCATGTGTTGGGTACAGGATCTCACTATGCAGCTTGCACTCAGTGATCCTCCTTGCTTTCAGCGTCCCCAGCGCTGGGATTACAGTTGTGCCCCACCACTGTGGTCCCAGTGCCAGCTCAGCATGCCTGGGGGCAGGGCTGGTGGAGATTTTAAGTTTGAGCCTGGTCAGGGACCTGTCTGAAAAAAATGCGATGAGAGGGTGGGGATGTAGTTCAGTACAAAGGCTCAACCCCCAATGCCGCAAAAACAAAACAAAAGAATAACAAAAAAGCTATAAAGTGTGGATGGTGAGTAGTGAAACTTCCTGAGTAGCTTGTATGACAGCAAATGGAAGTAAGGACTTCCTTAGAAGGGTGGGGGGATCTTTAATAGATATGGAGTGAGCCTCAGGGTTGCCGCAGACTTCAGTTACCAATATGCGGAAGTTTTAAACTTCACAACAGAATATTTCAACGGAACACTGAGAACTCTTAACCACTCAGCCCTTGTGTTGAGGTGCTCAAGTGAAAGAAAGCAACAGGCTCAAATGACCTCAAATGGGTTTAGAATTAAATGCAAATGTACCACTTAGGGATTAGTAAATGCTGTATAGATTTAATAAATGCTTCACCTTTTTTTTTTTTTAAAGAGGCTCAGAATAAAAGGAGTCACCAAGAGGCTAAGGAACCGGGATGGTGGCACACAGCCAGTCCGAGTGCTGCTGGCGCCGGCTCTGCAGCCGGTGCCCATAGCCACGCCTGCTCCCTGCTTGGTCCACCGGCCGGCTTCTGTTCCTGCCTGCTGTGACCACTGAGAGCCAGCACCTCCCACACCTCTAGTTTCTCCCTCTGCTTCTGGTGTTTTCTATCAACCCTTGCTGCTCTCGGTCGGCAGGTTTGGGAGTGGAAGTAGACCTGTATGCAGATTCAAGCGCAGACTGGAAACACTTGAAAAGATGTTGCATCTGCACAGATGTTTTCTTGTCCTTGTTCCCTAAACGATGCTCTCTAATGACTATTTGCGTAGCACTTATATTGGGCTTGGTATTACCCAGCACCTACAGGTGAGTCGTAGAATACAGAAGGAGGCGTGCAGGTCCCACACAGACATGGTGCTATCGTCATAAGGGACTCATGTGCATGTGGAGTTTGGTATCTGGTTGGGGTCCTGGAGACCCTCTGGGGTCCAAGGGTGGACTGGAGGTGCCCCGTTTCCTCCTCTTGGCCCTGCCGTGCATCCTGCAGCTGCTGTTGATGCTTCTGCTTTGGCCTGGCCTCTGTCCCTCTGGCACATTGCTGGTGCCCAGCACTGCCTCGGGACCCTGTCAGCTCCAGGCTGAGGCTGACATCTCTTCAGGCAGCTCCCCTGCTCAGTGCCGCAGGGGAGCCTCTGGGTGCTGAGCTGGCTGGAGCTCCTGCTTCCTGCTCTCCATTGTCTGGCTGGCTGGGCTGGCCTGGGCCACGCAGCCCGAGGTTAGGCTTGCCTGCACATGGTCGGTGGCTAGCGCTGGCTCGGGGCTGGGGCCCGTCCTCTCTGACCAGCAGTAGTTGGGAACCCCATGCTTACCCGCTAACTTTCAGAGCAGGCTGCTATGAGCATGGTGGTGTCCCCCAGCCCCTCTCTGAATCCCATCTCCTGCTGTCTGCATTCAGGCTGCGGTCGGAGGCCAGTCCCAGGCCCCATCCATGCCTTGCTTTCCCTGGACCCTTCCCGGAGAGTTCCTGAGCAGTGGGACAGCTGCCCTTGCGCATTCAGGGTCTCCCTGAGCAACACCCTGCAGGCAGGGTTCATAAGACATCCTGCAGGTTAGCGGTTCCCTGATAGAAAGTCAAAACTCCTTTGTTGTTTGATTTTTTGAAGCTGCTCACACTGTACATTTGCCTGGTAACTCCACGAGCACTTCTCAGTGCGTCCCTTTGAGGCACGGAGCATGCACAGGAAAGTCTGCCGTGCTATGTGGGAGTGGGTTTCTGGAGCTCATGGTTCCAACCTCCAGGCCCTGCCCCATGGCTGGAGAGTATGTGAGCCTTCGGCCCCCACCCAGGTCTGGTGCGTTTGTGAAGAGGCTGAGCTCACCAGCCCTCTTCAGTGTGATACATGAGCCTTCCCGGCCCTGGTCCCCATGCTGGCACTCTGCAAGGTGGTGTCAGAGGGTTGTGCAGCCTGCTGAGCAGAGGAGGAGCCAGGCATGATGGGTCACAGCCCCTTGGGATCCTGGGGTCCATCAGGAGGAATATTTGCTTCTGAGACAGAAATTCCTGATATTTCAGCTGCTCAGCTCCACTTAGTCCAGCAGAGAGGGACACTGGCAGGCTGCGCTCTCCAACCAGTGGTGGTTAAGGGACACAGTCTCCTTTATGTTGTGTGTCTTCAAGCTGTGATGATCCCCACTAAGGGGTCGTCACCCTTCCACCCCAATGGAAAGCACATCTTGCTTCTTCCCTCATTCCAGAGGGCAGAACTCAAGTGGAGGAGGGGGCACATCTGCTCACAAAGCCTGCTGGGAAGGCTGAAGCCCTGGAAGGAGAGCAGAGCAGGCTTTGGTGAATGCCTGGGTGGCATTGCCTTCCTTCTTAGGCGTGGCGATGAGCTCCAGCAGGATGGGGTCCTGACGTCCTTGTTCTCCCTGTTCTGTTAGAGGCACTCTGCCTTAAACTCTGTCTTGGCCACAGAGAAGGGACCAGCTGCAGCCTCAGAATGTCAGTGTGTCACTGTGTGTCACCTCTCACCCCTTGGGGCATCGCAGCTGGAGGAGTCCTGATGCCTCTGCTGGGCCGGAGACCCTAAGAGTGAGGGCTGGGATCCACTCCCGCTGATGCACACGCTGAGTCCTCTTAGCTCCGCCGAAGCTAGCCTGGGTCCGGGTGCCTCTGCAGGAGAAAGTGAAGGTGTTCAGAGGGGCTGAGTGGCTGCAGGGTGGAGCAGCACAGGGAGGCAGCGCAGCGGGGCCTGCCTCACAGTGAGGCCGTGACGCCTGGGTGCCCAAGGATGCCCATGTGTCCCCAGCCATCCCAGCAGGCCATCCACCGTGCCCGGCTGTCTGATCACCGCGCACCGAACACTGAGGCCCTGGGGATCTTAACACATTAGTACCGTTTGATTCAGCCCTGTTCCTCTCCAGTTAAAAATAAGCCTCATAAATTGAGGCCATGCCCTAGGAGACAGCAGTGTTATAAGCTCATCACCTGATGATGTTCAAACCTAGTTATAAAAAAATACATAGCACCTTGGCACCAGGGAGGGAACGACCTAGTTTATACCTTGTGGACTGACACTGAATTGCCAGGGATGTGATCCAGGCCCTCATTCCGTTTTCAAATTCTTCACAACTTATGGTGTCTAGTTGTTGCTCTTTCTAAAGCCTGAACACCCTCTGGAGCCCTTTTCCTGCGTTAGTACTGCAGCCCACTGGGCTCCTGGTTGACACAGCAGGCTTCAGACAGCCCAGCTCCCCTGGGCAACTGAGGAGACACTTCCTGGATTTCTTTCTGTCTCCACCATCCAGGTCCTCTGGGGAAGGCAGTGGGCCTTCGTGGGGTGATGTCTCCTCCTTCACTGCAGGGGACCTGGTGGGCCCAGGAGGACTGGAGCCTTTTGTTCTTGCCTTTATTATCTGCAGCCATTGTCTGCTCTGAAACCGCCCCCTGGCAGTCGCTTCAGCCCACAGCCAAGGGACTGAGAGACCACGCATTCTTCATTTCTTTATTCATTTGTTGAGTGTCACCCTGTGAGTCTGATGTGAAACTGCCTCAGGAAGCGTGGCCTCCATGTGTTGGCTGGGCTCACATGCCTTCACATGGGACAGAGCAAGTGCCAGCGGGGGCAGCCACAAGGTCCTTGGAGTGTCCACTGTGTGGAGGTCTGATCTAGTCACAGAGGTCAGGGAAGGATCCCTGGAGGAAGAGACCATGGAAGAGTTGAGATCTGCCGATGCAGAGGAGTAGCCTCAGGAAATGGGCTGTGTCAGCCAGAAGAGCCACTGCAGAACCACTCACCTATGGTGGCAGCCGGCCTCTACCAGAGCCTGCAAGGGCCAGAAACGGGGCTGTGCACATGGCCGTCCCTCCTGACCCGCCTGCTTGCTTTGCCCTGGCCTCTACGGCCTGGGTGAACACCTGTATGCTTTGGACTTTGCAGGCATGAATTTAAGAGCAGGCTGGAACTTTCTAGTAAGTGTCCTAAGCCCTCCAGGTTCTGTAGCTTCTCTGAGCTCATCAGCTCGGACATACGTGCCTGCTCTGTCTTGGTGGTCCATGCCTGGCATTGCCCTCCCTGTGGAGCTCAATGTACTTTTGATATTTTTTTTTTAAAGAAAAAAGAAATGAGGTTGTTCTCTAGCTCTGAGAGTGGGGTGTCTTCATGTTTTAGCATGCTCAGAAGCAAAGAGGGGGCACTTATGGTGCTTCTCTCTACCTGAAGCCTTGGAGGGGGACCCTGACCTCTCGCTCTCGGGGGGTGGTCCTGCCGCCAAGCCTGTGCCTGAGTCTGGCCTGGTGAGGTGCCAGGAGGCTGACAGTGGGCTCCACCATCTAGGGGCTGCTTCAGGGATGATCTTGTATATTGTGGACAGGTGGCAGTGACAGAGTGAAGCCATTGCAGGAAGCACAAGGTGTCTGTGCCACGGGGCCAGCTGTCAGCCCTGGAGTGGCAAAGCCCTGTCCTCAGCCTGCACTCCATGCCGCCTGTCCTTCCACATCCTAACCTTGCTCTTTTTTTTTTTTTTTTTTTTTTTTTTTTTTTT
>PVKA01012669.1:0-57164 GCA_004027165.1 Ctenomys sociabilis | reverse complement strand
CGAGTGGGAATTTCCCCGATTCCCTGGGCATCAAAGTTCAGTGAGTGTAGAACTCCAGGCCCGCCGTGCCCGAGAGACATTTCCCAGGGATTCCCTGTCCCCCCAGCCCCCGTGGCCCGGTGAGAGCTCCAGGCCCACTGTGCCAGAGAAACATTTCCAGGTGATTGCCAGTCCCTCCCCAGGGGCCGCAGACACAGTGCAGGTCGGCCTGGAGTGAGAACTCCAATCCTGCCACGATGGAGGGACATTTCTCAGCAATGCCCGGTCCCACGCCACGGCCCAAAACCCAGCACAGCCTGGCCTGTGAGTGAGGGCTCCAGGCCCGCTGCACCGGAGGGACCTTTAGCAGCCTTCTTGGGTTACGGCCTGTATCTGCGCACCCAGCACAGGCTGGCCGACCAAGTACAGCGGACTCAGTGAATAAGATCATCCACTATCCTTTTGTGAGCCCAGGAGACCCACAAAAGCCCAGGCCCACCGACCTGGGGAGCGACCTGCTTGACACAGGAGGGCTGACCCCAGCAATTTTCCAGATCCTCTCCTCGGGGGCCAGGGAGATGGCTCAGTGGAATAAGCGCTTCCCTGGCAAGCAAAAGGGCCTGAGTTCAATCCCCGGTTCCACAAAAAAAAAAAAAAAAAAGACTGAAAAACCAGATCCTCTCCCGAAAGCCAGCTAAGACGGGGAATTTTCATTACTTGCCCTGCATCCCAGTTTGGTTTGTGCTCGCCTGAACAGGGAACCAACAGAGGGGAGCCACAGGAGCTACAACAAAAGGGAACTGAACACAACAGCTAGATCCAGGATAGGCTTACTTGGATAATCTCAAACTTAATAGACTGGCACCCATTATACCTGCACCAAAGCTCTACACTGAAGGTCAAAGCTCAGTGCTATACAAAATGACAAAGACAAGGGGAAAAAAACAATCCCAGAACTGCAGTCCACCAGTAAGGGCAGAAGACACTAGCTCAGCTGCAATGAATGAATTAATAGATACAGCAGAAAAGGAACAACAGCAGAACGCTATAGAGGAAATAAAACGAGAAATATCTGAATACATAGTATCTGAAATAAAGAATAAATTCCAGAAACATTGGGTGGAAAAGCTATGCTCACCCAGAACAAGTGCAGAGAGCACTATTCCAGCTGAAATGTATGAATTAACAGCATCTGAAGCAAAGAAACATCAGCAGAAAGATCATGAGGAACTCAAAGTACAAATAAGTTCTGAAATCAAAAAAGAATTCTTTGAAAAAAAAGAATTCTTTGAAGTCATAGCATCTGAAATACAGAAACAAGTCCAGAAATATACAGAGGAAACCCAACTTGGAAGAAACACTGCAAAAAAAGAATAACTACCTCTAAAGAAAACATGGATAAAAAAAATTGAAGAGATCAGAAATATGATGGATTCCTTGAATGAGCAATACAGAAAAGAAACAGAACACATGAAACACAGTCAAAGAGTTATAGAAGAACTAAAAATAGCAATCACAAGTCTTCAAAACCGTTTGAGTGAAAGCGAACACAGAGTTTCAGATCTTGAAGATGCCAAAACAGCTAGTGAAAAGGTGAGAAAGGATCTCTTAAAAACAATGAGAATGCAGGAAAAAATAATCCATCACCTGCAGGATGATGCCAGGATGAACAATGTGAGATAATTGGTATCAATGAGAATGAAGGAGTCAATACCAATGACATAAAAAGAATTTGGGGAGAAGTAATTGCAGAAAACTTCCCAAATATGAGGAAACAATCAACATTCAGGGCACTGAAGCATACAGAACAACAAATAACTTCAATCTAAGAAGAAACACACCAAGACATATAATAGTTAAGATCGCAGAAATCCAACACAAAAATAATATACTGAAAGCTGCTAGAGAGAAGAAGGAGCTCACATTCAAAGGAAAACCCATCAGAATTACAGCCAACTTCTCTACACAAACAATGAAGGCAAGAAGAGCATGGAGCAGAGTTCTTCAAGTCCTACACGAAAACAAATTCCAGCCCAGACTACTATACCCTGCAAAACTTTCTTTCTTTCAAGTTTGATGGAGAAGTGAAATACTTCCACGACAAAGAACAACTAAAGAATTTCATGATGACAAAACCATCCCTCCACAGGCTGCTGAAAGAGGTTCTAGAGAGAGACCACAACAACCAGAATTCCATGCAAGAGAATGGAAGGAACCCACTAAACAGGACAGTCAATTAAACACAGGTTACAAAGGAGTAAACAATACCAGCTAAATATCATGACAAACATAAGTCAGCACATTTCAATTATAACCATCATTGTAAACAGACTCAATTCTCCAATTAAGAGAAATAGACTGGCACAGTGGATTAGGAAACAAAATTGAACAATATGCTGTATACAAGAAACACACTTAACTCAAAAGGACATTCATAGGCTCAAAGTCAAAGGATGAAAACAATACTACATGCCCCAACACCTCAGAAAAAAGCAAAAGTAGCAATTCTGCTCTCAGACAGTCTCAACTGCAAACCAAGAATGATCAAACGACAAAGAAGGCCACTATATATTATATTGGTCAGGGCAAAAATTCAAGAGCAAGAAGTAACACTCATAAATATTTATGCACCAAACAAAGGAGCACCCAACTATGTAAGACAAATCTTAAGGGACATGAAAAGCTTAATGTCTAAGAAAACAATCTTAACAGGAGACCTTAACACACCCTTATCTCAAAAAGATAGGTCAACCAGACAAAAAATTAGCAAGGAAGTAGCAGGACTGAACCACAGCTTGGAACAAATGGACCTGGTGGACATATACAGAGTGTTCCACCCAACCACAGCTGAAAACACATTTTTTTCAGCTGCACACAGGTCATTTTCCAAAATAGACCACATACTAGTCCAGAGGTCATGCCCAAGTATATGCAAGAAAATAGAAATTATTCCATGTATACTATCTGACCACAATGCAATGAAACTGGAAATAAATGACAAAAGAAATTTAAAAAAACCACTAAATTCAAGGAAACTAAACAACACCCTACTCAGCAATCAATGGGTCGCAGAACAAATTCAACAAGAAATTCAAAAACATCTACAATTCAATGAAAATTCAAGTACAACTGACCGGAATTTATGGGATGTGATGAAAGCAGTTCTTAGAGGGAAAATCATAGCTATGAGCTCACACATTAGGAAAACAGAAAGGGAACAAATTAGCACCCTAATGTTGCACCTCTGACAACTAGAAAAAGAAGAGCAAACAAAACCTAGAGCACAAAGACGGAAAGAAATCATAAAGTTTAGAGCAGAAATTAATTCAATTGAGATGAAGAAAACAGTTCAAAGAATCCACAAATCAAAAAGTTGGTTCTTTGAAAAACTACATAAAGTTGATTAGCCTCGTGCCAACCTCATCAAAAAGAGGCAAAAGAAAATTCAAGTATAGGGGGGCTGGGGAGATGGCTCAGTGGATTAAGCACTTACCTGGCAAGTGCAAGGGGCCGAGTTCAATCCCTGGTTCTGCAAAAAAAAAAAAAAAAGAAAGAAAGAAAGAAAGAAAATTCAAGTACAGGTGATAAGGAATTAAAAGGGTGTTATCACCACAGACCCAGTGGAAATTCAGAAGATTATCAATAGTTACTTCGAGAACCTTTATGCTCACAGAATAGAAGACAAATGGGCAGATTCCTCAAAAGGTACAAATTACCAAAACTGAATCAAGAAGATATAACAACTCTCAATAAGCTGATAACAGCCAAGGAAATACGAAACGTAATAAAAAACCTACCCACAAAGAAAAGTCCAGGGCCTGATGGATTCACAGCTGAATTCTACAAGAAATTTATAGAAGATATAATCCCCACACTACACAAACTCTTCAATGAAGTTGAAAAGGAAACAGTCCTCCCAAAATCATTTCTGGAGGCAAGTATAATACTCATTCCAAAACCAGGGAAAGACACAACCAAAAAGGAGAACTAAAGGCCAATCTCCTTCTTGAACATAGATGCAAAAATACTCAACAAAATCCTGGCAAATAGAATACAGCAAATCATCAAGAAGTTCATACATCATGACCAGGTAGGATTCATCCCAGGAATGCAAGGATGGTTCAATATTTGAAAATCTATAAATGCAATACACTATATTAATAGGCTGAAATCTAAAAACCACATGATCATCTCAACTGATGCAGAGAAAGCCTTTGACAAAGTCCAACACTCATTCATGTTCAAGATCCTACAGAAAATTGGAATATATGGACTATGTTAACTTGATAAAAGCCATCTATGACAAACCAAAAGCTAATATAATCCTAAATGGGGAAAAACTGAAATCATTTACTCTTAAATCAGGAACAAGACAAGGATGTCCTCTATCACCCCTCCTATTCAATATAGTCTTGGAATCCTTAGCAACAGCCATTAGAAAAGAGGAAGAAATAAAGGGAATAAGAATAGATAAAGAATAAGTTAAATTATCAGTATTTGCAGATCACATGATACTTTACTTGGAAGACTCCAAAAATTCTACCAAGAAAAATTCAGTAGCATAGCAGGATACAAAGACAATACTCAAAAGTCAACAGCATTCCTCTACACAGATAACAAGCACTCTGAAAGGGAAACAATAGAAACAATACCTTTTACAATAGCACCGAGAAAAATGAAATACCTTGGGATTCACTTAACCAAGGAAGTCAAAGATCTTTTCACGGAAAATTACAACACCCTAAGAAAAGAGATTATAGAGGATTTCAGAAAATGGAAAGACATTCCATGCTCCTGGATAGGAAGAACCAACATCATGAAGATGGCCATACTTCCAAAATTGCTGTACAGATTTAATGCAATCCCTAACATTAACTGCCACCAACATACCTCCCAGATATAGAGAAATCAATCCTAAAATTTATTTGGAACCACAAACAACCTAGAATAGCAAAGGCAATCTTGGCCAATAAACACAAGGCAGGAGGCATCACAATTCCTGACCTGAAATTATACTACACAGCCACTGTGATAAAATCAACATGGTATTGGCAACAAAATAGACCTAAGGATCACTGGAATAGATTAGAAGTCGCAGAGGCATCTATAATCACACTCAGCCATCTGATCTTCGACAAAGGGGCTAAATAAGCTCACTGGAAGAAAGATACCTCTTTAACAAATGGTGCTGGAAAACATGGCATTCTACATGCTGAAAAGTAAAACTTGACCCAGCTCTATCACCATGCACTAAGCTAAAGTCAAAATGTATTAAAGATCTAAACATTAAAACAGAAACACTCAATCTCCTGGAAGAGAAAATAGGAGGAACTCTTGAAGACATAGGGGTAGGTAAAGAGTTCATGAACAAACATATATTCACACGGGAAGCACTTAAAAAAATCAACAACTGGGATCAACTCTTCTTGAGGAGCTTCTGCATGTCAAAAGAAATTGGCAACAGAGTGAAAAGACAACTCACAAATTTTGAAAAAATCCTAACTAATAAGCAATCAGACAGAGGTCTACTGTCTAGAATATATAAAGAACTAAGATATAATAGGGCCCTCAAATTTAAAGACCCAATTCAGAAATGGGCATCTGAGATGAATACACACTTCTCAGAGGACAAAATTAAAGAAGTGAATAAATATATGAAAAAATGCTCCACATCGCTAGTCATCCGTGAAATGCAAATAAAAACAACACTGAGATACTATCTCACTCCAGAAAGAATGGCTATCATAAGGAAATCAACCAACAACAAAGAGGTTGTGGGGAAAAGGGAACATTTCTCCACTGCTGGTGGGAATGTAGACTGGTACAACCATTGTGGAGGTCAGGGTGGAGACTCCTCAAAAGAGTAGGACTAGAAATCCCATTGAAGCCGGCTATCCCCCTACTCGGAATTTTCCCAAAGGATCTGGGTAAATTGTATCACAGAGACATATGTGTACCTATGTTTATAGCAGCACAATGTGTGATAGCAAAATCTTGGAGACAACCAAGATGTCCATCACATGAGGAATGGTTGAAAAAGATGTGGTATTTCTATATAATGGAGTATTACTCAGCTATTAAGAATGATAAGCTTGAAGCCTTTATACAAGTGGATGCCACTTGAACTCATAAGTTCATATACTCATAAGTATTTATTTCACTTATGAGTATATGAGTAACTCATATACTCATAAGTGAAATAAACCAGACACACATGTGTAAATATCATATAGTCTCCCTAGTGTAAGAAGCAAAAAGCAGAAATACAAATGGAAATGTAGAACAACAACTAAAATCAATTGAGTCCGATAAGGCAAAGTGAATGGCATATGCTGCAGGGTACTAATCAGCTTTTCTTCTGGATGGTTAACAACCTAAGTTCACAGATCGAAGTTGGAGAAACAGAAGAGCCACAAGCCCAGCCAACATTTTGGCCCTAGCCTTTCAAGGTCAGCGAAGACTCAGGACATAGGAGAATCTGTATTGCAACATCATGAAACTCAGTTGAGCTCCAAATTTTCTGAACAAGGAGATTATGAAGCCACAGAGAAAAGAGATCGAAGTTATATAGTGTGCCTAGGGAGAGTCACACAGAGAGAAAACTTTCTCTCAAGCTCTCACAGAGAGCAAACTGGTCAAGCATTGGCCGTAACTCATCCACATGGATGACACAGACAAAGGATCCACAGAATATTGTACAGGACTACAAGATAAACCCTGAGGGAACTTCACTGACCTCATAAGAAACATAAAGTACATGTGTTGGTATATAAGTCTTGCTCTACCTAGGTCTTCACCATCCAGCAGAAAAAAAATGAAGTATACACCGCGGGGCCATAATAATAAGTTGAGCTGTAAATGGCTATGGTCGACAACTTCTTCAGATAACTCACTATTGTTGATAGTGGATTGTGTTGTCGAGTCTATGCACCTACATTAGTTGAATGACAATGGATTGCCCATCTCTGACAGGTGTAGACAAAGGAAGGGATATAGAAAGGAAGAGTCATGATGTGCATGTATGGAGAGTACAGTTGGGATAGATAATGCTGTACTTCTACATAATTCTATGAGAGACAAGATTTGCACTAATTGTGGTTGGACAGTATATTATGTCAGCTTCTAGTACTATGGACAACCACCAGGAAAATAACAAGGTAGAAAGTATTTGTTATTGAATCTTTGATGTAATTCAGGTATAAAAAGTAAGATACACAAACAGCTACACTATTTACTGATAAGAGACATACGGTATAATAATGTCTGTAAGTATAAAATCATGTATGCACCTTCTATGATACCAAAACATTATGAAAACAGTTTGCAATGTATTAATTTATCAAATCCATCTTGTCAAAGTATCTTAAAACTGTCTCACTGATATTTGTACTTCAATAAAACAAAAATAAATAAATGGGTAATAAATGAAAAAAAGACAGAAGAAAAAAAATGTCACAGGACTGTCCTACAATGCTGTATATGGTTAGATTTCTAAATTTCTATGTAAATATATGCAGTTGTTTATATTCTTTAAATATCTTTCGTTTTTTAAATTTTTATCTCCATATTATGTAGGGAATTAATGTTTAACATATCAATACTCGATGGAAAATACCTGTTCCATGTTATGCCTAAGATGTTTGATATTCAGACAGATAGTGAAATTGAACCCCACTGCAAATGTAGTAGGGCAATAATAAGTTATTGTTTTGGAGGGTTCACAACCTAACTTTTTTGCATACCAAAATTAGAGAAACAGAAGGGCTGCAAGGACAGCCAACATTTTGGCTGTAGCCTTTCAAGGTCAGTGAAGAGTCAGAACATAGGAGAACCTCTATTTTAACATCACATAACTCAGTTGTGTCCCAAATTTTCTGATCGAGGAGATTATAGGCCACACAGCAATGAGATCGATGACACAGAGTGTGCCTACGGAGAGTTACATGGAGAGAAAACATTCTCCCAAGCTTTCACAGAGAGCAAATTGGTCAAGCAATGGCCGTGACTCATCCATATGGCTGATACTGACAAAAGATCTGCAAACTGTGGTATAAGGTTACAGGACTGATCCTGAGGGGACTTGACTGACCTTATCAGATACAAAAGAGACACTTCTTGTTATATAGGTCTTGCTTTATCTTGGTCTTAACCATCCAGTAGAAAAGTATAAAAATGAGGTATAATGTAAGGTCACATTGGTGTGCTGAGCTATGAAAGATTCAAGTCAACAACTTCTGCAGATAACCTACTACTATTGTGGACTGCTGGACTGTGTTAGATTGTTTTGCTGAAAGGACCATTCTGTATATATATATTAGTATAATTAGGATAAATATACACCTACTTTCGCTTAAATCAATGAGAAGAAAGATTTATACTAATAGTGTTTGGACAGAATGTCTTGTCTGTATCTTGTACTATGGATAACCACTAAAAAGGTGAAAATGTACAATGTATTAATTATTGAAACTGTCCTATTAATCAAGTTAATTAATTAAAAAAGAAAAAAACTGGGGAAAAAGTCAAAGTTATTGGCACAGGCAAAGACTTCCTAAATGGGCTCTGATTATATAGGAAATATGAATCAATTTGACTATGTAAAGTTAAAGTTTTTGCACAACAAGATACACTAAAGAGACAGCCTACACAATGGAAGAAAACTCTTTGCCAGCTACTCTTCTCACTGAGAAAACAATCTCAAATTCAAGGTCAGCTTATACTACAAAGTGAGACACCCAGGCTCAAAAAAGAAAAGCTAATATACTATCCAGTTATATCACTCCTTGGTACACACCCAAAGGAACTAAAGTCAGCATACTACAGGAATACTTGCAATTCCATGTTTTTTGCAACATAATGCACAATGACCAAGATACAGAATCAGCCATGATGCCCACCAAAAGGTGGGTAGATAAACAAGATGTGTATATATACACAGTGACATGTTACCCAATTACAAGGAAGAACAAAATCCTGTCAGTTGCAGGAAAACATAGATCTGAAGATCACAATGTTTAGCAAAATAAGACAGACTCAGAATGCTAAGTATTATATGTTTGCTTTAGTACATGGAATCTAAAAGAGATGACAGGAAAGTAAGAAAGGAATAAGGAGGAGGTAGAGGGGATACAAAGTAGCTAATAGAGGGAAGATTAGAGCAAAACACATTGACACCCCCCAAATATAAAACTATGGAAGTGCAATGCAAGAAGAATAACAGGGGATGGTGGTAGCAGTGAAAATGACAAACTATGTTATATGTATACAAATGTGCCCAAATGAATTCCCTTACTCTGTATAACTAATAAAAAAGTAAAAAAAAAAAAAGACTGCAGATAATGACTGGGGGGATATCCTGGGGATTGAAGACCATCCCTTTTAAACTATTGTCTCTTACCAGTGCATATAGAGAGGTCCCTAAATATTTAGAAACTCTTCAATGATAAACATTCATAGAAAAGAAAAATGACAACACAAATGTCACTAGTCCTGAAACTACAATAGGAAAATCACTTGAGACCACCCTTTGCAAGTTGTTTAAAATGAAGGAGCTTCTGACTCATAAGTAACAGACATTCAGTAAACATCTGCTCAATGAAAACATGATTGATCATATTAAAGGCCATACTTTGCTTATAATCAAATGCCACCAAGCAAAGACAGAGTCAAGTCAGCTCCTGAACAAGTCATAGCAACAAGTCACAGTATATACTACAGTGTATACTGTGACTTAATCAAGACTTGTAAACAAAAGCTGAGAGGAAAAATAAAATCAGCACAACAAATCATTCAACCTTTTGTTTTTGAGACTAGATATCACTAAGTTGTCCAGGAAAAACTCAATTGTCTCAATTTCTCAAAGTTCACAGATTATAGGTGTGCACCACTATGACTGGCTTCAATAAGACACAACTAAAACAAATCACTCAATGAATAACAGTAACATAGGAATATAAAACTTTAAAAAAAGAGAAAAACCTCTGGAAGCCTTATATGGTAGTCTACAGTGCCAGCACCTGTGAGCCTAACACAAGAGGTTTATGAATTCAAGGCCTGTCTGGGCTACACAGTGAATCCAAAGTCAGCCTGTATCATACATAAGACCATGTCTAAAGGCTGGCCAAATAGGTCAGCAGATGAAAGTGCCTGCAAGCAGGCACAGGGGCTGGGGTTTGATCCCCAGCCCTGCCATGCCAGCCACGCCCCAAGGCCCACTGAGAAGGCAACTGAGACGGCAACTGAGACGGGGTGTGGTGGTGCATGGGTGTGGTGGTGCATACCTATAAACCTAGCTCTTTGGAAGCTATATCTCTAGGAATCCCATCTAGTAATAAGACCCTGAACACACTAAAGACCCTTCCCTAAAATACAAACAAACAAAAAAAGATCACATCTGAAAAAAGAAAATGAAGAATTGAATAAAAAGCATCCTAGAAACCACCTGGGCCGCTGGATCCTGAAGCCACGCACAGCGCCCAGAGCACCGGCATGTGAGTGAGACCACCCGGGCCACCAAATCCTGAAGTGACACAGAGCCCAGGCCCAGCCTGGAACCCTTCAGCAGAACTCCCTGCAAAGAGGCTAGAGGCAAGACCCACACAGCTGATTTAGGAGCAGAACATCTTGTCAGAGTGACATAAAGGGTTCACCTGCAAGGCTGCAGCACGAAGAAGGGCAGCACAGCAGCCAGACCCAAGCCACACCCACCTGGAGGAGTCTGAATTTTGAAGATCTGGACCTGGTGCTAAGGTAGTAACTCTATCTAAGCTCTACACCAAAGGACAAAAATCGGTGGTACACAAATGACAAAGAGAAGGAACAAAAAGCAGTCTCAGGCCCTGAGTCCACCCAGTACAAATGCAGAAGACACTAGCATAGAGGAAATTGGAAATCACACACCTGAAATCTCTGAAATAATAGCACTAGAAGTAAAGAAACAACTGCAGAAAAGTATAGTAGATCAGAAATGGGGCCAGGGAGATAGCTCAGTAGAATAAGCGCTTACCTGGCAAGCGCAAAGGCCCTGAGTTCAATCCCTGGTACCACAAAAAAAGAAAAGAAAAAAAAAAAGATCAGAAATTATTTCTGAAGTAAAAACTGTAGTGATAACTATAATCAAAGAAATATTAAGTGCTTCTAAAGAATACACTGATAAAAACGATAGAGCAGAATATAAAAATGATGGATCCCCTGAATAAGCAATATAGGAAAGAAATAGAATGTATGAAACAGATCCAAAGTGATATACAGAAAATTAAAACCTCAATCACAAGCTGGCAAATCCGTCTGAGTGAAAGTGAAAATAGACTCTCTGACCTTAAAGACACCATTGAAGTTAGTGAAAATGTAAGCAAAGATCTCTTAAAAACAACTAGGATGCAGGAAAAAATAATTCAACACCTGCAAGATGATGCAAAGATGAACAATGTGAGACTAATAGCATAAATGACAAGGAAGGAATCAATACAATGATATAAAAAGAATATGGGCAGAAGTAACAGCAGAAAACTTCCCAAATATGGGGCAACAATCTGACATTCAGGGAACCCAAATAAAACTCCAAATAACATCAACCCAATTAAAATCATTCCCAGACATATAATAATCAAGAACCCAGAAATTCATCATAGGAACAGTATACTAAAAGCCACTAAAGAAAAGAAACAGATCACATTTAAAGGAAAACCCATCAGGATAACAGCAGATTTCCCTTCACAAACCATCAAGGCAAGAAGAGCACGGAGCAAAGTACTTCAACTCTTGCAAGAAAACAAATTCCAACCCAGACTGATATATCCTGCAAAACTCTCTTTCAAGTATAATGGAGAAGTAAAATACTTCCATGACAAAGAATAAATAAAGAATTTCATGATGACAAAACCAAGCCTACACAGACTACTAAATGATGTTCTAGAGAGGAAGCAAAATGATCACAACCCCATGAACGAGAATGGAAAGAACCCACCAAACAGGGCAAACAAACACAGGAGAATAAGAGGTATACAATAGTAGTCTGTCAGTTATTCTTTTGTGTACAGCAGCAAAATATTTCCATCAGCACACTCTACAAATGGACTTCCTTTGCATCCTATGGGTCATGATTCCATATGGGTCTACAGGGTGGATTTCAAGGAAGTAGCTGTAGCTCAGTCCCACAGGTGACACCCGGTCACCAGTAACTGTCATGGTCATTATCCATGTCCACAACAAACTAGAACTTTGTGTGATATCCTATCCCCAAACTGTTAGAAGTGATGGTTATTTATTTGTCATTCCAGTATTTATCTTATATTTTATTCTTAGTACTTCTTTACCATCATGAAAACTTTTCCTTAGTTCAAATGTTTTGAAACATTTAATTTTTAATTAATTAGTATTTAATTTTCTGAATATTGCTTAATCTTAATTGTTTTAAGATTTATACTATACCTTTGAATTGCAATTTATCTAAAAAGACAATTGTATGATATCTTCTCCTAGTATTAGAAATTTTAAAAAGTATTATTTCCATGTTCTGTTGATTTTATATTACTTCTTCCCTATCTTACACACACACATAAATACAAAAAAAAAAAAAGTGTATAACCCAACATAGATGGTACTGTTTCATAGAAATCTTCAGTGACCTTTTAAATAAGGGCTCATCTAATATATTTTATATAGTCCTGCATAACTATCACTTTGAGACCTCTTTATTGTTCATCCAGGAGCACACTGCAACTTCTCTTGCCTTTTGAATTATGTTCTTTGTTATTTCCTATATTCTACGTCTGGAGGTATTAAAATATTTCAAGTTTGTATAACTATAAAGTATTTTACTTTTAGTTTTCAAAGGTATGTTTGCTAAGTATAAAATGCAAAGAGGATAGATTTTTTTTTCTTTCAATCCTTTAATTAGTCTAGTTTCTTACACACTTGGTCCTTTTCTTTTTCTTTCTAATGTGGAATAAGATGCTATTTAATTTTGTTCTTCCATTGCTAATATTTTTTATGTATATGGTTTAATCATTTTTTCTTTATAATAAGTTTTGGACAATTTCATTTTTGTGTACTTTGGTATGATTTTATTTAAATTTCTTGTGCAAAAGGTTCATTTTTCTTGGAAATGTGGTATTATAAGTTGAACTAAATTCAGAAATTTTAAATCTTTAAATATTTACTGCCTACTCCTTTCTACTTTGAGAATTCTAATTATAAGAATATAAAAAAGGAGAAATTAATGCTTACAATTTTTATTTTTACTTTGATTTTTTGAATTTCTTATAACTTCTTAGTTACTGTTTTTGTTTTAAACAAAACTTATACATCTATATCTGGTAATCTGAAAAACTAATTTGCACATAGCATCATGTAACACAGCAACCACTGTTGGATTCCTATTACTTTGTTTAGTGAAATCTTGTATCATGTATAATGCTGTTTTCTTCTATCACTATTTTGTGCTCTTTAAAAATAATAATTAAAAAGTACAAAATTAAAAAAAATTTAAAAATGCAAAAAAATAAATAAAACAACAAAACTGAATAAAAAATAAATAATGGCATAGAGCTCTGAGGTTCTACTGCACAGTACGACAGGTAAAAACTAACACTGTACATTTTATAAAGGTAAAAGGATTTTTCACAATTTTCACCATGAAGAAATGACAACTTTCAGGAAATAAATATGCTAACTTGTGTGAAACATCACATGCCAACATCTTGAGCTGGCCATATAACTCAGCAGATTAAAGTGCCTGCTTAGGCAGATTAGGGACTGGAGATTCAATCCCCACCTGCCATGCTTATGGCCCTGCCTCTAGGGTGTGCTGAGAAAGCAACTGAGAGTGGGCGTGTTGGCACAAGTCTGTAATCCGCTTGGGAGGCTGAAAAACAGGAGGATCAGTACTGACTCTGATATGTGTAGTGAGACCCTGTAGATCCTGTACTAAATACAAAAAATAAATAATAGTATCTTATGGAACTCCATTAATATACAAATTTTTATATTTTTGCTTAGTAGTTAAAGTAAAAAATTTTTGTTATTGGTAGGCCAAAGACTTACTACTAATATCTAGTACACAACAGGTGGCCTTCTCTAGACTTTGAAGATATAGCTGAGACAATTCTCCTGATTTTAAATGGTTTAGTTCAAAAACTTAATGTTTTTGTTTTATTAGCCTGGACGTGTTGGCCCATGCCTGTAATCCCAGCTCTTGGGAAGCTGTAAACAGGTGGATCACTACAAGTCTGTTCTAGTAATGAGACCTTGAACACCCTATAGGCTCTTCCCTAAAAAAATACTAAAATAAAATAAAATAAAAATAAAAACTTAATGTTTTATTTTCAAATTTGTTTAAAATAATACATAAGGGTCAGGGAGATAGCTCAGTGGCATAAGCACCTTCCTGGTAGGCGGAAGGTCCTGAGTTCAATCCCCAGTACTGCAAAAAAAAATTATAATAACACACAAACATGACTGTATAGTCCAATGAATTACTGTAAAGCAAAGAGCACCTGGTGCACACCAAAGTGACAAGGAGAACAGGAACAGCACACACAGCACCTCAGTCTTCCTGCCTTCCCTCCAGACCACCACCACCCCTCAACCTCCCATCATCAACCTGACTTCTACCCTAAACTTTTTTCCGTTCTTTTTAACTACTTTGGGCATTAATGTGGGACTGAAGCAAATATCCAAATAATTTTGGCTCACTGGACACACTTTTTACCGGATACATTTTTAAGACAAAGGTCCCATTGTGTTGAATGCTTCTGTTTCTTATTCAATGGCAATAGGCCTAAGACTCTGAGGTTGTATTTTTTAAAAGGTCAATCAATCTTCCTCCCAATTATCTCTGGTTCTTTTATAAACGATATCATGACAATCAGGAGTGACTGCGTGTGGCAGAGGGCACCCACATGTAACTGCTGTAAGAGTGCGTCATAAGGCAAACTGCACAAGTGCGTGATGCTGGTGCCGAGTAAACCACAGCCCTCACATCTAGGAACTGAACCCATGCCAGAAAGCCATCTGGATAACAAACAGTAACATGAGAAGAATTTTAAATAGCTTACAGCTGTAGAAAAAAAGTTACTCTAGGCTCTGAACCTGTCAGTTATTTTTGTCTGTTGTCACTGTGAAAGTTATAATACATCAAAACTAAAAGTGCATCCTGTAAAGCCTGGCACTTCTCCCAAGCCGCTTTAAGATTATTCCTTTGCACATTGATTTAAGATTGGTCTGCCTAAGTATTTACTGTATGTTTGTCTGTTCTAAATATTTTCCTTGGAAAGCAACGTTCCTGCTTAGCCATCCAGCCATGAATGAATGACAAATTACTTCTGTGAGTAGCCTGCTACTGACATGAGCAGGGGCACAAAAAAGACTAGGAAAACTGAAGAGGTAGCTCTCCTTGGTGCCATGTCTGTTTTCACTGCCTACTCTATGTAAAGGACAAACCAGGAAGCCAGAAAAGTCAGACTGATGGTGTTATCTCAGTATTAGGTCTTAAAACATAAAGGAAAGAAAAACTGCAGAGGGACAAAGAGGAAAAATGACTGGTCTTTATTTAGGTACATGAATATTTACTAAGTACTTGTTCTATTGAGACAACACACCACACACAGCTTGCAGGTATTTTAGAAACAGAAGCCTCTAGCCAGGCACAGTGGTGTATACCTGTAGTCCTAGCACTCAGGAGGCTGAGGCAGAAGGATTGTTCTGAGTTCAAGACCAGCATGGGTGACAAAATGAGCTCAGCCTGAACCATACAATGAGACTGTTTCAAAAAGACAGACAGACAGACAGACAGACAGACAGACAGACGGATCCCCAAGCAGTTTGCCCCGCTAGCCTATACCAGAGCATCTAGATCAGGTGAGAGGTAGAGAGGCATGTTCACTGTGCTTCACATGGATGGTGCTTTTAGAACCTTTAAGAATGAGACATGGCAAAGACAGTGAAGACTTACCAATAGGCTACAGTGTTTTCCACCTTTGCCACCCAGTGTCAGCCACAACAAATGATGGAATATTGGCAAAGAGAACTATGCAATGAATACCTGCTGGAACTCACAAGGATGTAGAATGGCAGGGTTTCTGGATCAGGCTAATTCATTGCTATGCTGTGAGTGGTTTGTACCCCAAAGGTTCATGGGTCGTGAAGTCTGGTACCCAGCAGGCCAAGGTTAAGGACATACTAAGGACTGAACTCAGGGTCTTCGCACTGAGCTAGAGCCCACTGTGTATTTTGAGACAGAGTCTCATTAAATCACTGAGTTGTAGAGGCTGAACTCAAACTTGTAGTCTTCTTGCCTCACCCTCCCAGAGTGCAAGAATTTCAAGCCTGTGCCAAGATCTGAAATCTTTATGTTTATACTTTCAATTCAACTTCTGAATAATGGCTTGTGTTTTAATGTACAGCACTACCCTACAGTTAATGTATAAATCATATTTTTGTTCCAAAAACCTCAAATGTAATATCTTTTTAAGAGTAACTACTAGGTATGGTCATGTATGCCTGAAATCCTACACTCCCCTATAATCTGAATACTCAGGAGGCTGAGGAAGGAGGATCTAACAGTTTTAAGGCCAGCCTGAACTATATAACAAGACTGTCCCAAAATAAAAAAGAGAAAAGAATAAGTAACGTTTTTCTTTGCTCTTCTCAACATACCATCTCAAACACTGCTTTGTTGAGAAGTAGGTTTTCATTTAATTTACTCATATTACCACACAGATAACTTTCAAAATACTAAAAAGGCAAATAAAACGGAAAATGGCATTAGTATCTACCTTATACCACTAATATAACAGTATATATACATATATATATATATATATAAAATTTAAAAATATTTTTGATTTGATGTCTATTAAAACTAATCCACACTCTCTTGCTTGCTTGCTTGCTTTGGTACAAGGTCTTGCTATGCACCTTATGGTCTTATTGATCCTGTATCAGCCTCCCCAGTCCTGGGATTACAGGCATGCACCACCACGCTTGGTTTTGGTGGCCAGCATGGCATGTGGTACCAGGGACTGAAGCCGGGTCTTTTTGTATGCCAGGCAGGGTCCTTGCGCTTGCCAGGCAAGCACATAGACCTAGGCCCCAAACCTTGTTCTGTTTTTTGAAAGTCACTGTTAAAAATTCTCTTTAGTTTCCAACTTTAAAACTGGCACTACAGCTGGGTATGGTAACACATACCCATAATCCCAGAACTTTGGAGGGTGGAGCAGCAGGTGTGCCATAAATTCAAGCCCAGTATGGGCTACATTGTGAATTTAAGACTTGCCTAAATTGGACTCAGGAAAGCTTAGCAGCCTAAGTGCCTGCCTATCTGGCAAGTATAAGGTCCTGAGTTTAATGCATGGTACCACATGCCATGTGGTAATATGCCGTGTCAGCCCTGGAACCGGGCATGATGGCATATCCCTGTAAACCCAGCACTAGGGAGGCTGAGACAGGACAATCACTATGAGTCCAAACTACGTAGCAAGACCCTGAATCAAAAATAATTAAAATTTCAAAATTAAAACAAAAAAACTAAGGCTCCCCTAAATTATGTAGTGTAGCTCTATCTTAAAAAAAAAAAAACTCTGCTGCCATGACCTGGGCGACTTGAAAACATATCCTAAAAACTCACACACATTCCTCCAAATGTGGGTAAGAGGCATGTTCCCCTTCCATGAGGGTGGGCTCTATCAATTCCCAGGTCAAAGGTAAGATCCACAGAAGGTGGCTACCATGAAGTGAAGCTCAGAATACACAGAGAACCCATTAGAGGGTGTGTTGGTCAGCCCCAGTGACTGCCAGCCTTCTGGGAAAGGAGACTTCCATAATAGTCTAGAGCTTGACCTTCTTCATCTAAACCCCAGACATCATGGGCCAAACACAAGCTGACCCTGCTGCACCCAATATAAACTAATGATCTCAGAGTTAGGGGGTAATAAAATGAATGCCTCAGTCTACTAACTTTGGTTTTTTGTTACAGAAACAGGTAACTGCAGCAGACTAAGATCAAATTATGCAACTATTATAGCCAAGAATTAGTTTCTTTAAAAGAAAGAAAAACAGAGCCACAGCTGAATACAGTTCCACACACCTATAATCACAGCACCTGGGAGACTGAGGCAAAGAATTACTGTGAGTTTGAGGACAGCCTAACTATACAACAAGCCTGTGTCCAAAAACAAAGTATAGTGACACACACCTGTAATTTCAGTACTCAGGAGGCTGAAGCAGGAGGATCATTACAAGTTCAAGGCCATACTGGGCTATAAAGCAAGTTCAAAGCCAGCCTGAACTACACAGCAAGACCTGTGTCAAAAAGTCAAGAAGGAAGGAAGGAGAAAGGGAGGGGAGAAAGCAGGGAGGGAGGGAGGGAGGATAGACAGCCCACTTGCCCAGCACAGTAGCACACAACTGTAATCTCAGCACTCTTAGAGACTAAGGAGAATCAGAAGTTCAAGCCCAGCCCAGCAAATTTAATTGACTTAATGACATACTGTCTCAAAACAGAAAATAAAGCCAGGCATGGACATACTCACCTGTAATCTCAGCATTTGGGAGGCTGAAGCAGGAGGATTACTGCCAGTGTGAGTCTAGCCTGGGTTACTCAGTGAGTTCAAGACTAGCCTAAACTACATAGCAAGACCATGTCACCAAAAACAAATTAATAAAATATAAAGGGGTTAGAGATGTAGCTCAGTGCATGGGTTTGGGTTCGATCCCCAGAAATGCTATAAATAAATAAATAAATAAATGCTGATTTATATTATGTATCTTGTTCTAATTTAAAAAAACAAGTACCAAAACCTAAGTTTAGTGCTCGCTTCGGCAGCACCTAAACTAAAATTGGAACAATACAGAGAAGATTAGCATGGCCCCTGTGCAAGGATGACATGCAAATTTGTGAAGCATTCCATATTTTTAAAAATAATAAATAAATAAAGTATAGTGCAGAGGGTTAAGGAGATGGCTCAGTACAATAAGTGCTTCCCTGGCAAGTGCAAGGGCCTGAGTTCAATCCCCAGTTCTGCAAAAAATAAATAAATAAATAAAAATAAAGCACAGTGCAAGTATAAGATAGGATTATTTTTGTTACAATAGAATTGTTAAGTCAGCCAGGTATTATAGGCAAATGACTTAAAGCAATCTGAAACTGACGCTGACATGTTTGAATTCAGTACTTATTGAAATAGTGAGGCGCTAGTGGTAGATAAATGTTCAGTTTTGTAAATGATGGTCCAGAATTTACTAATTTATGGAAAAAATATTATTTCTATAAGCTCTTGCTTGTTTAGAAAAGTTTTACCTCACGACTGCCTTTCACTGTTAATTAAAATTGTATTATGTTTTCTGCACTTACTGAAGTGAAAGTCACAACATAAAATGTATTGTATTTTGTTTTTATTATTTTTATAAAAACCCTAAATTTATTCATCTAGAACAGGCTCCAACTCGCCCTCCTCTACTCTTCCTACCTAAATGTGGTATTCAAAAATACTTGAAAAGGCTGGGCGTGGTGGCGCACGCCTGTAATCCCAGCACTTGGGAGGCTGAGGCAGGAGGATTGTTGTGAGTTCGAGACCAGCGTGAGCTACAAAGTGAGCTTAAGGCCAGCCTGAACTGCATAGTGAGACCCTGTCTCAAAAAGACCAAAAAAAAAAATACTTGAAAGCCTGAAGTCTGTCTGGTCTGCAACTTGGTTCGAACCTCTATCACCTTCAATCTACTGTTGTCAGTTTCACTGCCTCCTCTTTCCTATTCCTTCCCAGCTACAATGGCCCTCTTGTGACAGAACACTTCAAGCACAATTCAGCCTCAGAAGCTGTCCTTCTGTTCCTTCAGCCTAAAATGCTCCAAATATCCTATCCCAAATATCTACATGGCTCGCTTTACTACTTCATTTAGAGCTGTCAAATCAAAATGGTACCTAATTACTGCACAGGCAAGTGCAGGGACCTGGGTTCAATCCCAGGAACCACATACCATGCCAGCCCCACCCTGCACACAGTAAACCAGCTACAGAGTCTGGGCACAGTGGCACATGCCTATAATTCTAGTGCTGGGGAAGCTGAGAACAGGAGAATCACTATGAGTCTGAGTTGCATAGTGAGACCCTGCATCAAATATGTTTAAAAATAAATAAATAAATAAGGTACCTAATCAGAGAAGGCTTCACTAGCCACACATTTAACTATATCTCCTTCAAATACCTTCTTTCACTAATTTTCTTAATAGCACTTATCTCTATATAATGTATATTATTTTGTCTACCCTTATTAGAATATCAGCTCCACAAGAAAAGACATATTTTTATTCATTGCTATAACTCTAGCAGCTAGCATCCTTCTTAGTATATCAGTAGGTGCTCAATATATATTGAACCAATCCAATCCTTTTATCAAGCTTGAATCTTAGTTACTTCAACTGAGTGATCCTCCTGTTTTTAGTCACTCAAGCACTGGGATTACAGGTGCACACCACCACACCCAGTCTCAACTGCTGTCTCAACTGCTGTCTAGGAGCGGGGCCAGCACAGCACACTAGGGATCAAACTCTGGTCCCTACAACTGTTAGGCCACTGAGCTAACTGGCCAGCCCTAAATTTCTCATTTCTACCTAAAAGGTTTATACTAGATATAGCATCATTCTGCCTGCTATGTCATGCCAGTTTGTCTCAAACTGAGCCTTTACTATCACTCAGAAATCCTTCTTCTGTCCTACCACTTATATTAAATTTCTTTACCTTCATGTCCCACCTACTCAACTACAATAGCCGCTTCTTAACTTCCCGCTTCTGCTTCCTCTCAGCACTTATAGCCTCTCTTCAGTAAAGCAGCCAGAAGACTCTTCAACACATGTACCAAGCTGAACACAGTGATGTGCCTGTTACTCAGCACTGGGGAAGTTGTGCCAGCAGGAACACAAATTCAAGCCCGGACTGGCACTAGGGAGATTCTGCCTCAAAAAGAGGGCTGCGGGGGTGGGGAGATATCTCAGTAGAGTAAGTACTTGCCTGGCAAGCACAAGGACCTGAGTTCAATCCCTGGTTCCTAAAAAAAAAAAAAAAAAAAAAAAAAGAGGGCTGCAGATACGTACCAGTTAGAGAACACTCCAAATACAATCCCTAGAACTACAGAAATTATGTCATATCATATCATGACACTTTTATGCTTAAACTTCCCGTTATAGCTTATATATAGATGTAAGTCCCCAAAGCCTCATGCACTCATAGGCTTTTTGGATGTGACTGGATCCAGAGTATGTGAATATGGATTAAGGATATGAGATAACTAAATTAATTATCTGATTGGTTTAGCACAGTTCCGGGTGTGGATAATGCACTCCGGGTGTGGGTGGCACCATCAAACAGGCTTATAGCCTAGAAAGGATGAAAAAGAAAAGAAGGCTCACTGCTTTGCTGCTATTTGCCTACCACACCAGAACTTCCTCCCTGTGCTATACCACCCTCAAACTGTAAGCTACAATTAACCTTTTCCCCTTTACCTTGTGGGTGTCAGGTGCTCTATCTCAGCAATGAGAAAAGTAACTAAGAGATCTCTCAAGCCTTCTTTGAGGCTGAATGTCTTACAGTGGCCACAGGGACATGTCACCCTGCTTCTCTCTTGAGCCTTATCCTTATCCTTATCCTAAAGATAAGAATATGCTGGAATTCTTTCCTTGCCTCAAACATCTCCAGTTCACTGTACTTTGAGATTTTACTTAGATTGAATTTCAATACCTGGATTATCTTTTACAATTTACCTTAATGTCACTTCCTGATAGCCAAGCAATCATGCTTTGCCAACTATTCTATTTTCTTTCTCTTCATATCAATTAAGCTGGTTTTTTCCTTGTTCCAATAATTAGTTCCATGAGAACATGGATTACTATGAGTATCTGGCACAATATAAGTGTTTGATAAATTACCTGAATTTGGTAATTAGCCTACAATGTTTTCTTTTCCCTTGATCTCAATCCATGACTGACAAATAATTATATATACAGATTATTTCCATCTCTACCTTATTCAAAATGCAAAATAAAAAGACTGGGCTATAACTGAGCACAGCACTGGCCCAGTAAGTATGAGGCTCCAGGTTAGATTCTCAGTACCTCCAGAAAAAGAAAAATTTAAAAAGTATCTGTCTTGCTTTCTATTCTTATTCCTGAGACAAAATACCCAACACCTGAATTAAAGAGAGAAATATTTATTTAGCTAACAGTTTGTAGAGGTTTCAGTCCATACTTGGCTGGCACCACAGCAGGTTGGCACATGGGAGGGGGCATCAGTTCTTGGTGGCAGAAAACAGTAAAAGCAGCAAGAGAAAGAGAGGAGTAGGAATAAGCCTCTTTCTCTCCCTTATGTTGCATGCATCTACCCAACCGAGGATGGGTGCTGCACTCACACACATAATCCCAGTACTAGACCATGAGTCAATCAAAAACTAGAAGCCCACCCCACATTCTTTGTGGGGACATCTAGACACTAACCTCAACAGTATCCTACAGTTTTCTTCCTTTCCCAAAAAGTCTGCTCTATTCATCCTCTCCTTAAATCCTTTGATTTCTCAGTAAAAACTTTTTTATTTTTTTATTTTATTTACTTTTTATGTATTTAGTATAGGGTCTACAGGGTCTCACTACACAGATCAGACTCACAGTGATCCTCCTGTTTTCTTTTTCTTGGCAGAACCAGGAATTGAACTCAGGAACTTGCACCCACTGATCTATATCCTTGGCCCCCTTTTCTTTTTTTTTGTGGTTCTGGGGATTGAACTCAGGACCCTGCACTTGCCAGGCAAGTGCTTACTCTATTGAGCTATCTTCCCCAGTCTGATCCTCCTGTTTTCATAATCCCAAGCGCTGGGATGTACTCAGACAGAATTGAGACTAGATGTGGTGGCACACAGCTGTAATCCCAGCACTGGGGAGGCTGAAAACAGGAGGAACACTAGAGTCTGATCTGTGCAATGTGACCCTGTACTAAATAATTTTTTTTAAAAAGTGTTGCATGGCTGTGATCCCAGCACTGGGAAGGCTGAGACAGGAGGATCACTGAGTCCGAGCTGCACAGTGAGACTGTACCAAGTAAATGATTAAATAATTTTTTTTTTAAAAAGAGCTTCATCACTTCTTTACCTTTCACTGTAAGATGTTCACTGACAATTATCCTCCTGGAATAGATCTTGTTGGGGTAATCAATGACTTCCTAACCGCCAAGTCCAATTCTTCAGTTTCCAGTTAATTTTTCTAAAAGGATACTGCTATTCACTACTAATTTTCCTTTATGAAGCTCTGTTCTTATCTGTGCTAAATAACCCAATCTATTTTTTCATTTTTTATTTTAATAACCATAAATATCGACGTATCAAAAAACAAGAACAATTCCACTTCTACCCCCCACCTTAGAGACTAACTAAAATATTAAGAATATAACCAGTATTTACAGTTTCCTTCTATACTGAACTTCTGAAAAACATTAGAACTTAAAAATATAAAACTGAGTACTTACCTCAAAATGATAGCACCCATTTCAGTCTTTGAGAAACAGATGACAATTTTTTAAAAGTGAGGTTTTCATGGAAGACGTTTTCAGTTTAGGATATACTATGAAAAAAATTAAAGATAAAAAGCATTAATCTCAATAGCAAAATTAAAACTTTTATGTGATACTTATAACTCTATACATTTTAGAAAAGATTAAAAATTTAATGAGATTAAAGATCTTTAAGTATGCTTATTCCATGAGCATAACACTGGGTTTCACAAACATATCCCTTATTTTCTGCTGTAAATTTTTACATTAGCATAATAGTCAGCTGTATGTCTTGGTACCTTTGCTTGAGGGATACACAAAGCAATCTTTGTGTTTTCCCATTTGTTACTATGAGGTGTGTGAATCTGTGCACTCGTATCAAACCAGGATCTGCATCCGTGTGGTGATCTGTCTAACAGGTTTTGGGGATGTTTACTTGAGCATCACACAGCATCATCACATTTGCGGACACCCACATCACTCTAGGATTTGCTTTTTTAAAAAGTCTTCTTTTGATTTTTCAAGTAACTAAATTCAGTACAACAGCACATGAAAAACCAGATTTGTAAGTTTTGTAGGAGGTCAAAAGTGACTCATCAGATTATGCATATATGGATCGATAAGACGATCCATTATGGTAAAATACATGTTTCTGTTAACAGAAGAGTGGTGTGGGTGGACAATGGAGTTGATGGTGATAATGTTGACGCTGGTCACGTGAGCCAAAGTTCCTGTGACACTGCAATGGAGCAAGAATGAACTGATACAGATACACGGAATGCAGATCTCCTTGATTCAGATGACCAAGAATAGAGCAACTAACTCAAAATGTTGCACAATGGTCATGCACCAAATGTAATGATCTAATGTTAGAACTAGATCCAAAAATACAGTAAGGGTCTTGGCTGGGCTGAAACATATTGAACAGAACACCAGCACTGCCATTTTATGTTGAAAGTTATAACAGAAAAAATGCTACAACATGCTATGAAAGACACAAAAGCTGAAAAGCAAGTAAAACATTCTATGTGCACCAACAGGCATGTTCAAAACTATATTTATTGTGACATTTCACTACCTGAACTGAAAGCATTCATGGGTCTGCTGTACTTAGCAGGGATTTCTCATGCTCATAACAGAAATGTAAAAGGTTTAGGGGTTGGGTCATAGCTTGGTAATCTAAGCATCTGCCTGGCAAGGCAAGGCAAGGCAAGGACCTGAGGGTGTGGTGGCGCACGTCTATAATCCCAGTACTGGAGAAGCTGTGACAGGAGAATCACTATGTGTCTGAGCTGTGTAGCAAGACCCTGTACTAAATAAGTAAATAGATTTTTTAATTTTTAATAAAAGGTTTTTTAATTTAAAAGACTTATGGAAAAGCAACAGGTCAAAACAAAACATAAAAACTTATGTCCTTGTAGATTCAAAGTTCCAGGATAAATTCAGAAATGTATCCTGGAACTCAGACATGAGATTATTTGTATAGTAGTAAGCCAATTGATGCTATGAACAGATCTGTTGCTCCTACTTCCCAAACTAATCATCTAAAATAGGTGGTTTACTAGTTTCCAAATGATGCTGCATTCTCTAACAGAGTAAGTTAACAAGAGCAATAAATGTAAGCAAGAAAAAGCATAAATTCCAAATATTGCAATTTCAAAACAGAGAACTGTATAGTAAAATCTTTGGATTTCACAAAGATTTACACTGGCCTTACATATGGCAAAGAAAAACAAACTACTGCACCATGATAGAAATATTGATAGGGAAATCTTGACAAAACAAACGCAAGTTGGAAATGTTGTACAACAAAACCAAAGGTGGAGTAGATGTAGTACAATGAGTTACACAGCAACTATGATGTGATGTGAAACACACAACATTCACCAATGGTACTTGATCCTAACATATGTGGCATAGTCTGATTATTTACAAAGAAGATAGCATGCACAGAACACCACAGAGAAATTTCCTTGGACCATTGGGACTATAACCTACACAAGTTCATTTATAGCAGAGGAAAAATAAAATGTTTCTTGCCCAGGGAACTATGCAAAAAAACTACAAATTCACTGATGAGCTGACAGATGAACAAGTAGGTATAACATTCCAAAGACTCACTACAACAAAAAGGATTGTGAAATGTGCTCTAAAAAGAAGGACAGGAGGCCTTGGGAGATAGCTCCTCGGACTAAGTGCCTGACTGGCAAGTGCAAGGCTCCAAATTCAATCCCTGAGTTCAGTTTCACATGCCATGCCAGAACCCAAGGCACATTTTCTCTACAAGTCCAAACTGCATAGTGAGACTCTATCAAAAGAATAAAAAGGACAGGAACACAAACCATAGGTGCTATCAGTGTATGTGCTACTTGTGTATGCAATATGCAGTTTACATGTGTAAAGAGTTCCCTGGATATGACAACTGAAGCAAAGATTAGTCTTGTTGTAAACATCTAACAGTTTTCTTTGTAGTTCAGATAGGTTTTTAGTTTTGATGTTATCTCTTAGGTTTTATAAGCCAAATGAGCAACTAATATGAAGATATTGATGTCTATTGTAAGCACTCATTGTACATCTGATATTTTACTTTATTGATATTTTATTTCCCTACAAGTGAACATCGTGCAACATAGTAGGAAGCCCCTCACAAAATAAAGAAGTGGCAAGAATGGCTTGCCACATTTGAAAGGAAAATGAAGTTAAGCACATGTACTGTTAGTGTAACCAAGACATGCACATCTAACATGCAGTTGTCCCACATGAAGACTGTGTTGGATGTGGCAGTTGAAGCAAAGACTTTTGTGTTTACATTGTAGCTCACATAGGTTATTTCTTTTTTTTTAAGGGAAGGGTCTACAGGGTGCTCAGGGTCTCACTACTAGACCAGACTTGTAGTGATCTGCCTGTTTACAACCTTCCAAGAGCTGGGGTTACAGGTGTCTACCACCACTCCCAGTCTCAACTGCAGTCTCAGTGCAACCTGGAGACAGAGGCTGGCATGGCAGGCCAGGGGATCAAACCTCCAGCCCTTGTGCCTGCTGCTGGTACTTTAATCTGCTGAGATATTTGGCCGGCTCTAAATTGTTTTCTTTTTTTTTATTTCTTTATTATTTTTTGTGTTTTACTAAGGGTCTCACTATATGATCAGACTCATAGTGATCCACCTGTGTTCAGCCTCTGAAGAACTAGGGTTACAGGCATGTGACACCATGGGCCACCACACCCAGTCTCAATCGCTGTCTCAGTGCACCCCAGGGACAGGGCTAGCATGGCAGGCCGGGGATCAAACCTCCAACCCCTGCTTCTGTATAAGTAGGCTCTTTAATCTGCTGAGCTATTTGATTGGCCTCTACATTATTATTTCTGATGTTATCTCTTAGTAAGCAAGTATACAGCTAATGTGAAAATACTGATGTCTATTACATATTTAATGCCTTATGTTATTGACAACTTATTTTCTCATTATTTACTTATTTACTTTTATTTATTTATTTTTGGTGGAACTGGGAATTGAACTCAAGCCCTTGCGCTTGCCAGGCAAGCACTTATTCTACTGAGCCATCTCTCTGGTTCCATTTCTTATTACTTAGATGTGACAACTGAAGTAAAAATCTTTTTGTAGTGTTATTGGCATTTTCATAGTAGTTCATGTACATGCTTATTTTCAATGTTATCTTTTTAGATTTTGTAGGCAAGTACACAGTTGATGTCAAAATGATGTTTGTTCTAAATGCATAATACATTTAGCCAGGCATGGTGAAGCATGACTGTAATTCCAGCACTTGGGAGGCTCCGGCAGGAGGATGGAACCCACATAGTGAATTCAAAGCCAGCCAGACATAACAAGATCTTGTCTCAAGGGGGGCTTGCAGGATAGCTCAGTTGTTTAAAGCGCCTGCTTGGGCCAGGCGTGGTGGCGCAGGCCTGTAATCCCAGCACTCGGGAGGCTGAGGCAGGAGGACTGTTGTGAGTTCAAGACCAGCCTAAGCTACAAAGTGAGCTTAAGGCCAGCCTGAACTGCATAGTGAGACCCTGTCTCAAAAAGACCAAAAAAAAAAGCCTTTGTTCAAGTCGGGCGTGGTGGCGCATGCCTGTAATCCCAGCACATGGGAGGCTGAGGCAGGAGGATTGTTGTGAGTTCAAGACCAGCCTGAGCTACAAAGTGAGCTTAAGGCCAGCCTGAGCTGCATAGTGAGACCCTATCTCAAAAAAGACTAAATAAATAAAAGCAAATAAATAAATAAATAAAAATAAAGCGCCTGCTTGGGCAAACCCAGTCAGCCACAGGGGACCACAGTTCGATCCCCTAGCTCCATATGCCATACCAGACCTTAAGGCAGCCTGTGCCAGTCAAAAAAAAAAATCCTTCTTAAGATCCTGTCTCAAAAAAATAGTAATTCATTTCTGTTGTTCATTAGACTTTGTATACCAAAAACTAGTAGATGTTGAAAGTTCTGAAACATTTTTATAAACACTGAATAAATATTTAAAACTAAATACTTAATTTTGTGAATTTTTTTCTGGTAAGCATTCATTGTTTAATATAAAACTCATAAAATTAAAAATGCAAATATTCTAAAGAATAAATGTGAGTTTGACACACTCATGATTATTTTTATGAAAAAAATGTGTTATGTTATTAATTATCTGTGTTCCTTTACTCCCAACTTTTGACCATTTTCTGTGGCATTACAATTCTTCTCAATTAGTAGGCTTATATATTCATAATCAAACCTGACTACATTTCATTTGCATAATTTGCAGAGCTCAGTGCAAAATGAAAACATGAGGACTTTTTACAAACATGGGAAAAAATGGTGGCATATATTCTCCTGAATCCTGACTCTGATGCTTTGTATGTCATCAATAAAACTGCACCATCTAAACTAAGTTTTCAGGATTTGTCTAGAATTCCATCCCCAACACCATAAAAATGAATAAGTATTCCGTATATTAAGTCCAGCTATGGGAAAATGGCTCAGTAGAATAAGCACTTTCCTGGCAAGCACAATGGCCTGAGTTCAATCCCCGGTTCCAGCAAAAACAACAACAACAACAACAAACTATAGTCCTAAAAATAATGTAACTTAAACCTTATTTGGACTGGGAAAATGGATCAGTGGAATAAAGCGCTTCCTAGGCAAGTGCAAGGGCCTGAATTCAATCCCCAGTTTCATTAAAAAAAAAAAAAAAAAATGACTTTGAGGATCTACATTCTTTGGGGCCAGGGAGATGACTCAGTGGGATGAGTGCTTCCTCAACAAGCGCAAGGGCCTGAGTTCAATCACTGATTCCGCAAAAAAAAAAGTCCAGATAGCTAATTCCAAATTTTTCACCATGGAAAGCTTTGAGGGCCAACCAGATAGCTCAGTGGATTAAGCACCTCATTAGGCAGAGCACAGGGACTAGAGTTCAATCACCAAGTGCTGTGCCAGCGCCATCCCCAGAAATGCTGAGAGGAATGAGACTGGGCATGGTGGCATGAGCCTGTAATCCCAGCACTCGGGAGGATCAGGGATATAGCTCAGTGGCACAAGTGCCTGCCTGGCAAGCACTAGGTTTCAAGTTTGATCCCTGGTACAAAAATAAATAAATAAATCCATAAAAATAAATACAGGAAAAAAGTTGATGTCACAGCAACAAATTTTTATGACATCTTGTTCACTGTGTCTCTAAAAAAAAAAAGAAAAGAATGAGCAGAGCAATGGCACATCTCTGTAGTTCCACCTACTTGGAGGCCACAGCAGGAGAATCATTTGAGTTCAGCAGTCAGAGGCCAGCTGAGGTAAAAGAGGGAGAGAGGAAGGATGATGGGGAAGGGATGTGTTTTGATGGATAAATAACAAAAATAAAGGTATATAATAGGTCCTACAAAGGCAGATAGGGTGGCAGGATCCAGACAGTTCTGTACATAGTATCTTGAACACAGACATTCACATACACACACACACAGACACACACAGACACACACACACACACACACACACCCAAGAGTATACCACATAGTAGAGCAAGAGGGAGATAAAACAGCAAGCAGAACACAAATTATTTACGCATACCAGTAATTGTATAAGTATATATAATTTAGAATGGGCTTTCCAATTTCTTTTTGTTTTGGTTTGGATTTTTTGAGGCAGGTTGTCACTATAGAGTTCCAGCAGGCCTTGAAGTAGAAATCCTTCTGCCTCAGTCTCTGGAGTGCTGGGATTACAGATGTGCACCACGCCTGGCACATTCAAATTTTATCAAATACTATTAATGCCAGAGATGTGACTCTCTTGGTATAGCAGTTGCCTATTAAGTCTGAGGCCCCAGGTTTGACCTATAGCAGTGCAAAGAAAACAAATACTAAGGAAAAGAATCAAAAACACACACATAGGGGCCAGGGAGATGGCTCAGTGGAATAAGCATTTCCCTGGAAAGCACAAGGGCCTGAGTTTAATCCCCAGTTCCACAAAAAAAAAAAAGTTCACACTTAATAGTTAAGACAGTTATAGTACTAATTTCTCTTAGTTCACTGCAAACAAAAATTTAAAATTTATGCTACTATTGATTGGGCAATTACGTACCTATACCTTGTACTCTAACTAATTTAAAGATAATAATATGCAATGTATTAGCTATTGTTACCCCCCCAAAAAAGTAACTAGGAAACAAATTCCAGTTGATACTGAATCTAGCTGCTCTGTGACGTGAATGCCTATAATCCCAGCATTTGGAAACTGAGGCAGAATAATCTCAATTTCAAGTCCCATATAGTAATTCAGCAAAACTCTGTCTCAAAATTTTAAAAAGGGTGGGGTGGGGACTGGGGATGTAGCTCAGTGGTAAAGTGCTCCTAGACTTGATTATCATTATAGGAGGGAGGAAAGAAGTGAAGGTATTCTCTAAAACACTATCCAAAATAAACAAATAAATAAATAAATCAAAATAAAACACTATCCTCAAAATCCACGAACTCAGCAACTATTCTATTTTCTGTCACAGAATGATAAAGAGAATAGTCAGAAATCACATATACGTATGCTGATCCTCCTTAATACACATTTAGTTTTTGAGTATGTATCTCTTCATATAATCAGATCACTTATTCATAATAACTCACATTACTTACCAATATTTCAGATTTCATCTAGCACTGTATCTGAGTGATACTTTTGCTGGTGGTGGATTTTAGTTTATAGTCAAAATTCATTAACTGGTTTAGCTTGCACTCTCCCTCTCAAAATCCAGTTAGATTTGTGTGGTTATTTCATTTTTAGTTTTTCTTCCCATTCCACTAGGTTTTGTGCATGTACATATGTATTTTTATTACATGTATGGACCAGGAATGTAGCTGAGTGGCACAGTGCCTGCCTGGCAAACATGAGGTCCTGGGTTCAATTCCAGGTGGAAAAAAACACCTACATATTTGTAGTGCATACTGCTTACATTTTTATGTGGACTTGGTATAGGTGCATAACACATCTTAATTCCTTTTTATTCCTTTTACCTCATTCCCTTCATCTCTTGATCCTCTTCCCAAGAGAAAGGTCTCTCCTCTCCCTATGTTTAGCTTTTATTTTACTATATACATTTTACTCACACACAAAAACCTATACAATATTTAAGGCCATGTATCTGATTTACTTCACTTAGCATAATAGTCTCAAAATACATCCATTTTCCTGCAAATGACTCGACTTTATCTTTTGGCACAGTAAACCCTATTGTATGTAAATATCACATTTTCTTGATGTATTCATACACTAATGAGCCTATCAGCCACTTCCAAGATTTAGCTATTACCAATTGCAATGCTAAAAATATGGGTATGCATGCATCTCTGTAATCCGATCTTTTTGAAAAATACCTAGAAGGTGAATAGCTGGTGAAATTGAATTTCTAGTTTTAGTTTTCTGAGAAATCTCCACAATGAGTTCCAAAAGGGTTATACTACTTTACAGTCTAACTAATTTATAGAAGGGCCCCTTCCCATTCCCTCGACTTGGCCAGCATTTGTCATTTTGATTTCTTTTTTATTTTTGACCATTTATTTATTTATTTTTAATTTTATTTTATTGAAGAACAAATAGCAATGAGACAGTTTCAAATCAAATTAATAGGACAGATTCAATCATTAATAAACTATATATTGTTTCCGTAGTGGTTTTTTGTTGTACAGGGTACATACATATATTCTATTTTATTTTGATTTCTTGATGGCCATTCTTTTTGGGGGTCAGATGGAATCGCAGTGTTGTTTTAATTTGCATTTCTCTAATGACTAGTGATGCTGAATAGTTTTTCTTGTATTTCTTGACCATTTGGGCTTCTATGAAGTGTTTATGAGGCTGGCGTGGCATGGGGTGCTGGAGATGGAACTGTGTCCCCTGCACACTTGTGTAAGAAGGCACTTTAGACTGCTGAGCTAGCTCACCAGCCACATGCCCATCTTTTGATGTGGCTCAAAACGTTTGATCTACACAAAAAATGGATGGAGAAACATGCTTTTCTACCCTTACTACTCCATTTCTCTTCCCTTCAGCCTTTCCATACTGCTCCCAAACTATATGAAACCAATCTCACTAGTTTGTGGCTTCTGCTTTCTGTGTGTCTTTGTGTGTGTGTGTGTGTGTGTGTGTGTGTGTGTGTGTGTGCGTGCGCGCGCATGCGCTTTGTGTATGTGCATGCAGGCTCTCAGTATGCAGCTCGGACTCATAGTGATCCTCCTGTTTCCAGCCTCCTTCGTGCTGGGATTACAGGAGTGCTCCACCATTCCCAGACTCCCTGTCATTTCTTTTTGTACAAATAAGCAAATACCAGGGAAGGGGAGATGGCTCATTGGAGTAAGCGCTTCCCTGGCAAGCACAAGGGCCTGGTTCCGGAAAAAAAAAAAAAAAAATTTGATAAACAAATATATACATACAAACAAGCCTCCCAAGTGAGATTACAGGTATGCACTACCCAATTTTATATATATATATAAATACCCACCCCAAACTGGGGATTGAACTCAGGCCCTTGCGCTTGCCAGGGAAGTGCTTATTCCACTGAGCCATCTCCCCTGGCCCCCAATATTTTTATTTAAAATTTAAAAATAATTTTAGGAATTGCAGTGTCACTTCTAGGAATAAAGCCTAAATGTATCTACTGTACTCACAAATACTCATGTATCAGTGCTTACTACAGATGCAAGATATACAAACATATAAGGATTTACAAGATAGGTTTACTCTTCTTTATTTGCTACTTTTTGCCTGTCATATGCTGTTTCTGCTTTCTGATGCCTGTCTGTTGTTCCTCTCTTCCTTACAGCCAATGGATTATATGAGCTAAATAAACTTTTCTTCCCTTTAAAAAAAAATGATAGGTTTGCAATGGCCACCTGCAGAATCAGGTGTAGAAGCATGCCAAAGGGGTATCTGTGTGCCAAAGACCTCAAGTAAGCCTGGAGTTCACTGTACTGCTCCATGAGAGTCCATATCAGGAGGCCAAAGGGTCTGTGCCAGAGGCTGAAGAGTCCATGATCAAGCCAGCAGATGATGCCCAAGGTAAAGGTGAAGGCTGGAGCTGAAGAAACTGAGCCTTCTTTCATTTTTCTTTGATCCTATTCAGGTGACAAGCCTATTGGTTGGTGCCACTCACACTCAAGACAGGTCTCTCTTCAATAAATCCCTTCAGCCACACCCAGAATTATGCTGATCTAACTCAGACACTTCTTACTCAAATCGACATATTTAACTATCACATGTGTCCATATATATTTTATTCTTTTTCATTACTCAGAACAACTGAGAATTACTGAAGGAAAACTTACTTCAACCTCCAAAATATACAAAATTTACCCAACATTCTCTTTGGCCCTAATGCAGTCAGAGTCAGGCATTATCAGCATTTGTTGGCTTGCTATTTCAACATTCTCTAAATTCATCTCTCTGCTTCAATTCATGTCTCTTTGTAATTCATCTATGGGAATAACCAGAATGTACTTTGTGTAGTGTGAATCAGACAACTCCAATTCTTTGCTTAAAATATTCCAAAGGCTTCTCATAGTTGCAACTATTATCTTTTTACTAAGCCTAGACAATATTAACCATGACCTGGTATCTACCTCTCACCTCATCTTTCATTCTCCTCTTCATTGATCATTATCTAGCCAGACTTGTTTAAATTTCTCTTTCTCAGATTTATGATTAATAGAAGATTTTTGTACTGGTTATTCTTCCCAGTTTGGAATGTTCTGCTCTCGGATCTTCTACTTTTAACATTCATGTCTCAGCTCAAAATAACCTCTTCTGAGAGAATGTATACCACCACATACAGCAATCTAGCACCTGAGCATGGAGGCGCATACTTGGTTTTTTTGTTTGTTTTTTCTTTTTTATTATTATTATTTTTAAAGAATACAAAATAGTGATAAAAGAAAATAGCATTATACATGATACAAGATTTCACTAAAAAAAAAAAAAAGATCAAGTGAGCACACACTTGTAATCCCAGCACTCTGGAGACTGGATTCTCTGGAGAGAATTGTTATAAGTTTGAGACCAGACTGGGCTACAAAGTGAGCTCAAGGCCTGCTTGAACTGCATAGTGAGACCCTGTCTCAAAAAAATAAAAAATAAAAAAATGAAAATGGGCTGGCCAAATAGCTCAGTGGATTAAAATGCCTGCAAACAGGCACAGGGGCCAGAAGCTCAATCCCCAGGCCTGCTGAGACAACAGGGACCTGTAATTCCAGCTTTGGGAGGCTGTAAACAGGTGGATCACTACGAGTGAATCTGATCTAGTAATGAGCCACTGAACACCCTGTAGACCCTTCCCTAAAATACAAAAAAAAAAAAAAAAAAAAAAAAAAAAGGGCAAACCATGTATGGTGGTGAGCGCCTGTAATCCCAGCACTTGGAAGGGTGAGGGAGGGGGATCATGAGTTCAGGGCCCCTAGCCTAAATTACCTGCCTTCAAGGCCAAGACTGGACTACATCATAAGACTGTCTAAAAAGAAAAATAATCTTGATGTTATTATGGAAGTAGTTTGATCCCCCAAGAAACAGTTCAACGCTTCCAAGATTTCCATACCATAACTTTTAGAATTAACAAATGCTCCTTCTTGTGTATTCCCACAACAACCTGGACTGTCTTTACTATTTGTATTTATCACATCGTGCTGGAATTTTCTATTTGTCTCTTTTAAAAGTTCCTTAACACTATCATCTCTGAGTCTTCAACTTTGCGTTTGAAATGCCTCTACAACATGAAACCCACATCCTCACAGTATTTGTTCAATGAAGCAGTGGTGAATCTAAAACATACATTCACACACTAATTTTCCCCATGTCCGTTTTCAGCCGTAAGGAAATGTATGAATGAAGTGTCTTCTGATAAATCAACAGCATAGCCAAAAGTAGAATAAAGAACACATTCAGACCTGGTATGATGACATTAGACATTGTGCTTTCAAAGTTAGCCCTGAGGGAACAAGGAAAACCAATCCTAAAAAGCAACTTATACTGTAAACAAACACCCACTGCTCTAGTCTTCTGACTAAATAAAAAGTATCCACCTCTGCAAGAAAACAAACTATTGTTTTCTAAAACAGTGGGGAGGAAGGTGACATTAAGGTAGGGAGAGTGCCAGTAACTGGTGACTAAGAAATAATATAAACAAGTGCACTGAGTTTATGAAATGTATGTGTATCTGAACTTTCTTCAAATCGGAGAAAAAATTTATAATTAGGGCTGGAGATTTTGCACAAGGGCAAAACACTTTTCTAGCATGTACAAGGCCTTGGGTTCCAACTTGGTCTGTCTTTATTTTTATCTGTTTTCATTTAATACCTTAGATTTCTGAATGACCCCACTATCCCAATCCAATTAAATACAAACACAGTAACAGAGAAGTCAGAGCACACATTTGTCTCTCTTGCTTAATATACCAGGCTGGCCCTGCTCCTTGATGCTCAAACCAATGTATCCATATTTATTCATTAGTTATGTATCTAAAGCATTTAAAAAATAAATAAATTTTAAAAAATAAAGAAGCATTTTATGCCATGGTAAAAACAAAACAAAAACATGCTTTTGCAGTAAGGCCCTGGAATGAGATGTAGGAAGGCAACAACACACTGGCTAAGGGAACTGAGAAGTGCTTGCCAAAGATCCTCAGGTATAAGGGCAAAATTCCACACTCAGCTTCTTTAGCTTTACAGCTATAGGGTAGCCACTGACGTCTGGATACACTAGAACTGATGGCCTCCTCTAGATCTCCAGTCTGAACTACAAAATTTATGTACCCAAGAAAATTGCAACTCCTTGGTAGAACAAATATCACATTCCAGAGGTCTACACTTTGACCACAGCTCACTGCAGGTCCTATCATAATGGCAAGGCATTCAGTTACTATTAACTTTCAAAAAGTTAATACAGTATTCCTAGAAAAGTAAAAAGGGTAATCTAACAAATTTCTTGGACTCTGTTAGAGAAAAGGCCAGGTGAATATTTCAGAAACAAACACTGATGAAATTTGATTCCAACCTGGCATGATAGTGCATAATCTTAGCACTTGGGAAACTAAGACAGGAGGACTGCCAGTTAAGACCAGCCTGGGCTACACAGTGAGTTCAGGACCAACATGAACTAAATAATGATTCCTTGTTTCAAAAAACAAAACAAAACAACAACAACAACAAAAAAAAAACCAGCAAGTACAAGGTACTGAGCTTGAATCCCAGTACCAAAATGTAAAGTTTCACACAAAAAACATTATCTCTTCAGCTCCTCCTGGAAGATGATGTGAATATTTCAGAAACAAACATAGATTAAATTTATTTCCTCAGCTCCCACCACTTTGCAAAAATTCAGTCATCTAAACTTTTACTGGTTAAAAATCATGACCACTTTTCATTGTAACCACAATTTGTACAATAGGGCAAAACACAAAAATACTGTAACATAATCTCAGAACAATGCTCAGTAAACTATAAATATCATGGCTTAGAAAATTAGTTTTTCCCAGATGTGGTGGTGGCTCTGTCTCAAAAAAACCAAAAACATGGGCCAGCCAAATAGCGCAGTGGATTAAAGCACCTGCAAGCAGGATCAGAAGCCAGGGATTCAATCCTGGGGCCTGGGGTGCACTTCGAGATACAACTGAGGCTGGGCATGGTGGCACACCCTTGTAACCCTAGCTCTTGGGAGGCTGTAAACAGGTGGATCACTAAGAATCTCATTTAGTAGTGAGACCCTGAACACCCTGTAGACACTTCCCCAAAATTAAAAAAAAACAAAAAATGGCTGAGTATGGTGGCACACGCCTGTAATCCCAATACTCAAAGGAAGCTGAGGCAAGTTGTAAGTTTGAGACCAGCCTGGGTTACAAAGTGAGTTGACCACAGGGCTGGGGTGATGGCTCAGTAGAATAAATGCTTCCCTGACCAGTGCTGGGACCTGAGTTCAATCCCCGGTTCTGCAAAAAAAAAAAAAAAAAAAAAGAAAGAAAAAAAAACAAAAACAAAAACAAAGTGAGTTGACCCCCAGCCTGAATTGCAAGGGAAACTCTATCTCAAAGACAAAAAAAAATGATGATAATAATTTTTTTAAAGTCAGGATTAGGAAGCTGGGCGTGGTGGCGCAGGCCTGTAATCCCAGCACTCAGGAGGCTGAGTGCAGGAGAATTGTTGTGAGTTCGGAACCAGCCTGAGCTACAAAGTGAGCTTAAGGCCAGCCTGAACCCCCTCAAAAAGATAAATAAATAAATACATACATACATAAATAAATAAAGTCAGGATTAGGAAGTTCATCTCCCTTATAAAATTGGAACTTTCTTAATTAGTTCAGAAGAACCATAAATTCATAATTTCTGTATAGATATAAAGTGTTAAAACAATTATAAACAAGGGCCAGCGAGAGAGCTCAGGGGCCTAAGCACCTGCTTGGCAAGCACATGTACCAGGGTGGTACACATCTGTCATCCAATGCTGCATAGGCAAAAAACAAGAGGATCACTACGAGTCCGAGCTGTGTAGTAAGACCCTGTACCAAATACATAAAAAAGAAAAAAAAATTATGACACATCAGTGACTTGTTTACAAAAATCAGTGATTTTTTTTTTTTTCAGACTTCAAGAGAAATACACAAAACTATCAGGAGGCTGGCTATATTCACCCATCCACGCTCAGCATAATACAGTCTAGGAATGACTATACTAAGACTCTGATTATAATCAAGGCAAAAATTGGAGGAAATTGTAAAATTCAGGAAAGTTAGAACCTGTTAATTCAGAATTACATTGGGTAGGGGCTGGGGAGATAGCTCAGAAGAATAAGCATTTCCCTGGCAAGCACAAGGGTCTGAGTTCAATCCCCAATTCTGCAAAAAAAAAAAAAAAAGAATTTTGGGTAAATTAAATTTGAAAAAAGACTAATAGAAGGTGAAGAACTAGAATACCTAGCAGAAAAACAAGTTCATCATCATGTAACTCAGCAGTGCCCCAAATTTTCTGATCAAAGAGTTTATGGGTACACAGAGGAATGTGATCAATGATGTATAGTGTGCCTAAGGAGAGTCACATGGAGAGAAAACTCTCTTAGGCTTCCATAGAGAGCAAATTGATCAAGCAATGGCCGTGACTCATCCACATGGCTGACAATGACAAAGGATCTACAAAGTGTGGTACAGGGTTACAGGATAAACCCTAAAGGTACCTGACTGACCTTATCTGATATGAAAGTTGCATTTCTTATTATATAGGTCTTGCTTCAACTCAGTCTTAACCATCCAGCGGAAAAATATAAAAATGGAGGTATATAAAGTAAAGTCATATTAATATAGTGAGCTGTGAATGGCTCAAGTCAACAACTTCTATGGATAACCCGCTTCTATCGTGGACTGCTGATCTGTGTTGGATTGTTTTATTTTATATATATATATATATATATATATATATATATATATATATATATATATATAAATAAAATTAGCTATCCATGTTTTGAAAATCTGTAACATGTATTGTTGTATGTTACCCACCCTGTTTATGTCATTTTTTCTATTTGTTTTTGGTTCCTTTTTCACTCTTTAAGTTTAAATACAAATAAATTAAAAAAAAATACTGTGAACATATAGTAAATACAATAAACATTCATTAGATATTCAAGAAAAAAGAAAAACAAGTTCATATTAGAGGGTTAGTGAGAACTCAGACAGGAAGAGATTTCTGAGGGGGCAATCATTATGATGTCATCACATTTTAGTTGTGACTACTCTATATTCAAAGCAAGCAAAAAAAAAAAAACTAGAAGTGCCAAAATGGACCACAGCACCACACTGGCCCTTGCCCGCCTGATGCACTGAGCTGGCCACTGAGGCCTGGCAGGCCTGTAATCCCAGTGCTTGGGAGGCTGAAAACAGGAGATCACTATGAGTCCAAGCTGCTTACTGAAACCATGTACCAAACACATTAATTTTAAAAAAAAAGGATGAGGGCCGGGGAGATAGTTCAGTGGAATAAGCGCTTACCTGGCAAGTACAAGGGCCTGAGTTCAATCCCTGGTTCAGCAAAAAAGAAAAATAGGATGGACCACAGAACATCTCACATATTCCCCACTTTTCTGTCTTGAAGCTGGCCATAATGCAACTTGCTGCCCTGTCCTTATTTAAAGACCCTCTGCAGGTGTGAGTCCAGCCTGGCCTATAAAATGAGTTGAAGGCCAGCCCTAAAAGAGATTCTGTCCCATATACTAAAGAAACACTGCAAAGAAACTGCAGATGGGACTTACTAGGTCTCCCTACAGGTGTACTAAATGTTTATACAATGAAGAAGTCTCCATAAAAACCAAAAAAAAAAAAAAAACAAAGCGCTCAGACAGCTGAGCCTATGGAAGCTCACAAGGCAAACAGAACTCATGGACTTCTGAAAGGGTGGGTGACTCAACAATCTAAGGAGATAGAAATTCCCCCATTGAGGATTTTGCCAGAGCTCACTGCCAGACCTCACCATATGTACCTTTTTATCTGGTTGCTTTTTAGTACCTTTTAAAATATCCCTTATAATACATATCTAAGTGCACACGCAGTGCTTTCCCAAATCCCATAAGCTGGTCTTAGCAAATTAATGTTGAAGAGGGGTTTGTGGGAACTCCAATTTATAGCCAGTCAGTCAAAAGTTCCAGAGGCCTAATCTTGTGAGTGGATTTGAAGCAGTTTTGGGAACTGAACTCTCCAGGCAGTATCAGAACTAAACAGGATTAAAGGACATTTAGCTGGTATGCTTACTTACTAGCTATTGGGGAGGAATCCCTACACACTTGGGGCCACAAATTTCCTGTTTATTATAGTATGGGAGCAGAGAAAAACCAAGATTGTTTATTTTTCAAAAAAACCTGAACACCAAAAAAAAAAAACAGGAAAAACACCTCAGAAACAAGTGGACTACACCAGGGAAATGGCTCAGTGGAATAAGTGCTTCCCTGGCAAGCATAAGGGCCTGAGTTCAATCCCTGACAAAAAAACAAGTGGACTTACTGATGGTAATGTTATGCATGACTAGACATATAAACATGAGGAACTAGAACACTATGGAGAATGCTCTGAGACAGGTTTACTAGTCACAATAACCTTCATAATTTTAAGGCTTTTCATCATGCATGCAAGCACTTCACAGCTCCTAAAGTTTTGTGTAAAGTGCCTTCAAATATAAAGATTATTTGCAGAAATGTAGATATGTTAACCACTATCATAAATTTGAGCCATTTACTGAAGACAATATAGACTGACCATTGTTCTTCCCCCCACTGGTCTTAATCTACATCTTGCATTATACAAAATCTGAACCTTATTTATTCACTACAGCGCTGCTTATAATAGAAATGGAGTATAAACTAAAAATGGATCAATATAAGACTGATTAGGTGCATTATAGTAAATCCACACAGTGAAATACTCCATGACTATTTTTAAAGTTTTTTTAAGAGCATAATTTTTAAAAAGCACCTATAGGGCCAGCCAGATAATTCAGTGGACAAGAGAGTCTGTTTAGGCAGACTCAGGGACCAGGGTTTGATCCCTGGCGTGCCATGCCATGAAGGCCCCATCCTAATTTTAGGGAAAGTTTATTTTTTTGTTTGTGGTGTGGAGGACCAAACCCAGGGATTCCAGCTTGCTAGGTAAGCATTCTATTGCTGAGCCAAATCCCCAGCCCCAACCTTCATAATTTTAACAACATACTTTTATGTATACTGTACAGCACTGCAAAATCTCACGATATAGTGAAAAGTACGGGATAAATAATTAATATTTTTTGAGGGCCAGCCAGATAGCTCAGGGGACCAAAGCACCTGCTCTGGCAGAGTGCCGGCCCTACCCTCAGGGCACACAGAGACAGTGAGACTGGGTGTGGTGGCCCAAGTCTGTAATCCCAACATTTGGAAGCTGAAAACAGGATGATCACTAGGAGCCAAATCTACATAGTGAGACCCTATAGACCCTGTCCCTAAATACAGGGGGGCGGGGGGAAATTTTTTTGAAAACCTGCAAAACAGTGAGTCCACAAAAGTCGAACTGCAAAAGTGAGGGACTACTATATATGCATAATGTCATCACATCTTGTTTATATTGATTTTTATAACTATAAAAATCTCAGTTCAAGAAGCTCAAAAAACTATCTCTTGTGTTAAAATGTAAAACCTAAGACATCTAGGAGAAATCTAGGCAACTCTATATTTGGCTGAATTTTGAGACAACACCAAAAAAGCATGATCCACAGGGGAAAACTGGTGTTGGAAAACTTTATTAGAATTCAAAACTTGTGAAAGACACTGTTAAAAATCAAAAGTCAGGTATTTCATTGTTGGAGTGGAGTTTACAGATAAGCAATAAGAGTCTAGAATTATAAATACGAATATAAATTCATGTTTGGCTAAACACAGAATGGGTTATTTACAGAAACAATATAGACATTGTACATACACTGGTTAGTATTCACACATATTTCCTTGTTCAGTCAACTGAGAGGGTCTAGAAGTAGATATTCCAGTAGCACTGAGTGTACAAAACACCCAGATTTTGGGTTAATACCATTATGCAGCGAAAGGATACAGATTTCACTGAAGAAATGACTGATTTTAGCACTCAGACAAAAAATATACAAGATAAACCTTGAACATCTTTGTACCAGAAAGCAAGAAAGTGCACACATATATTCTCTCTCTCCCTCCTGTCTTTCTTCCTCCCTCTCCCTGTCTTCTTTCCCCTCCCCTTCTTCTCTATGGTGGTGCAGCCAGCTATAACTCCAGTCCTTGGGAGGGCAAGGCAGGTAGAACGTTGCAAGCTCATGGTCAGCCTATGCACTACACAGTCAATTTAAGGTCAATCTGAGTTACACAGTGAACCTCCCCCATCTCAAAAACAATAATGAAAAATGCAGGAGTGCTGGTACACGCCTATTCTCCCAGTAGGATTGCTTTGACCAGCCTGGTGTACTACTTAGAGAGTTCAGGGCCAGCCTGAACTAAAAGGTGAGACTGTTTCAAAAATAAAACAGGCTGGGGATTTAACACAAGAACTTGCCTGGCAGGTGCTACCACACCTGGCTTTTTTGTTTACTCAGGCCCTCACGCTTGCCAGGGAATTGCTTATTCTACTAAGCCATCTCCCCACCTCGCTTTCTTAAAAATAACTATCTCTGTCTTCAAATGCTTAAACTTTTGTTTGTTTTGTTTTTTTGTGAGACAGGGTCTAACTACATAGCTCAGGCTAGCTTTGCACTCACTATGTAGCCCAGGCTGGCCTCCAACTTGCAGTGATCCTCCTGCCTCAGCCTCCAGAGTGCCGAGAAAACAAGTGTGCACCACTACACTTGGATATAATCTTTTTTATCATTTCATAATTCATTATCAAATCTCCTTATCCTGTCCTACTCCCATCCCATTAATGGGAACTGAACACAGGTCTTCTCATGAATGATAAGTTAGCATTTTAGTGGTTTTGGTTTTTGTTTTGTTTTTTGAGGCAGCATCTCTATGTAGCTCAGGCCAATCTTGGAACTCACAGTGATCCTCCTAAATTGCCTTGGTCTCAAATTTTCCATCTTTCTGACTCAGCCTCTCAAAAACTGAGACTGCAGGGGATCACCACCATGCCCTGCTCTGTTTTTTTAGTTTTATATTATTAATACATATGTAGGCATTGGTTTTCCCGTTTGTTATCCCTAGATGATAAAGTACAAGTCATTTCTGCTTTTTTTTTTTTTTTTGGAGGGAACAGGGTTTCACTATGTTGTCCAGATTGACCTCAAAATCAAAATCTTGTCTCCACCTAACAAGTTCTGGTATACAAGATGTACACCACCATGCCTGGATAAAAGTTTGTTATAATTCTGCAATCATAATAAAAACTGATTCAATCAAATAAGTAAATAAACTGACCAAGAAACACTAATTCACATGCTTATAATCCCAGTACTCAAGAGGCTGAGGCAAGAAGATAGCTGTGTGTTTAAGGCCAGCCTGAACAAGAGTGAAATCCTGTCTCAAAAAAAAAAAAAGTAAAGTCAATGGATGCTAAAACCCAGATCCTTTACTTATACTTACAGGAGTTACTCAAAAAAGTACCATTAGTCACCCATCCAGAAACTAACTTAGAGTAAAATCAACGTCAGTATAACTGTAAGTGATCAAAATTAAAAGGACCAATAATGAAATGAACTGCCATCATGTACATGCAGTACTTCGTGGTATTTCTATCATTTGTACATAACCTACATTAAATCATTTAGAAAAACAGACAAACCAAACTAGTAGACATCCTACTAATAAAAACTGACCTGTATTCCAATTATATCAAAGTTATTAATGAGAAAGGCAAAGAAACTGCTTCAAGATTAAAGGGAATAGGGGCCAGGGAGATGGCTCAGTAGAATAAGCGCTTCCCTGGCAAACGCAAGGGTCTGAATTCAATCCCTGGTTCCAGAAAAAAAAAATGTTTTTTAAAACAATATTAAAGGGAATAGAGAAACTCGACAATCACATGGATAATGCAGTGAATAAAAACAATGTTAGTGGGCTGTAGATTAGCTCAATGGCATAAATGCCTGCCTGGGATGCTCAAGGTGCTGAGTTTTGATTCCAAACTTTTATTTTTTGGTGCCAAAAAATAAAAAAATAAATTGTATTATAAGCAATGTTAGTGGTACATCTAGTAAAACTGAATAAAGATTATTGTTATGATATACGGGTTTTACTTTTTTTGCCATGTTATGATTCTTATAAATGTAAATACCTTAATTATGATTAATATATGAGAGTACTAATCATTTTAAGCTTTCTCTTGTATCACAAGCTTCAACTGAGCCAAGTAGCTGGCTGATTCTTCTAGACAACTGGCTGACCACTGGGCACAATGACAACTGGGCACCAATATGCAAATAAGAAAGTTGACACCCACTGCTCCTCCCCCAAGCTGACATCTGGAACCTGAGATAATATACTGTATAGGACTATAGGTATCAGTGCCTCTAGACTGCCATGTGAGACAAAGCTTGCTGTGACTTTACTCTTCAAGTATTCACACTGAATCAGCACTGGCCACCTGTGGCTCTGAATACATGAACAAGTTCTCTACCTCATGCTGATAACTTAACAGCAATTTGAATCTGCTCCAGAGTAACCTGGAAGGGATTTGTTTCCCAGATCATCTGAACAATGTCTTCTGGAGAAGCACAGAGTTCAGTTTGTCATTATCATTCTATGCTTTAATGATTTGCATTTTATTTGTGCCTACCTTTTCATCTATTCCTTTTGCTTGCTTCTTATTCTGCTTTTATATACCTTGCAACAAAACTCAGGAACTATTTTATTTCACTTAACTTGTCATTTGAGACTAAAAAGTCTATCTCACAGAAATTATAGTATAAATCTTGAGATTAAATTATCACCTTGGACAGGGATATAGCTCAATGGCGTAAGTGCCTTGCCTGGCAAATGCAAGGTCCCAAGTTTGATTCCCTGGTACTGCAAAAAAGAAAAAGAAAAGAAAAGCCAGGTGGTGGCACATGCCTGTAATAATCCTAGCACTTGGGAGGCTGAGGTAGGGGGATCAATGAGTGTTCAAAACCACCCTGGGTTGCAAAGTGAGCTCAAGGCCAGCCTGCATAGTGAGACCCTGTCTCAAAAAGGCGTAAGTACAACAATTCTGTATTAGATAATTTTGACTAATTTTATAAATTTGTTAGATATACTATGAATAAGTACAAAATGTCTACAGATATAACAAATTACACAGATCTTCAGGGAATTAATGCTGAGTGAGCGACAGGAAAATGAAAACCAGTCCCAAAGGTTATGTACGTGATGATTCCATTCACATCACATAGTTGTAGCGACAAAACTAGAGATGGAGAGCAGAGCTTAAAGTCAAGGGGCGGGGCCAGGCAGATGGCTCAGTGGAATAAGCACTTCCCTGGCAAGCATAAGGACCTGAGTTCAATCCCTGGTTCTGTCAAATAAATAAGGAAAGGAAGGAAGGAAGGAAGGAAGGAAGGAAGGAAGGAAGGAAGGAAGGAAGGAAGGAAGGAGGAAAGGAAGAAAGGAAGGAGGAAAGGAAGAAAGGAAGGCAAGGGGCTAAGGCTGCAGGTAGCATCAAAGATTCTTATAAATGGACCTATGGTATCTTTAATGTGATGTGATTGTTAAGTTACACATACACACAAAATGAAAATTGCATAAGCATACATATAGGAGTGCACAATTTCCTGGATCTGCTACTTCTCTATAGCTAGCAAGAAGTCCTCCTGGGGAAATAGAAGTAAAGAGAAACAAAGGGCTGGCCAGACAACTCAGTGGATTAAAGTGCCTGCTTAGGTAGGTGTAGGGACCTAGGTATGATCCCTGCATGCCTGCCTGCCCCACCCCCAGGGTGCACTGAGACAGGAATGAGACTGTGTATAGAGCACATGCTTATAATCCCAGCACTTGGGAGGCTGAAAACAGGACCATCACTACGAGTCCAATCTGTGTAGTGAAACCCTGTAGATCCTGTACTAAATACATAAAAGATAAAAGTAAAGAGAAACAAAGATCTCTCTATTATTTCCTATAATTACAGGTACACCTACAATTAACTACTAACAAAAATTGTATTGATGGGCTGGGTATGTAGTTCAGTCACAGGGTGCATAGCAAGCATAGGAGGACTTAAGTTCAATCTGTAGCACTAGAAAAGAAATTTATGACTAAAACAAAACTTTATTCTTTTATTAGGGGTGCTATAATTCTATTGGTGCTATTTAATGCCATTAGTTTTTCTGGCAAGAGGATCCCTCCGCTCTACCCTAAGTTTCTGTATTCAAAGACTATGGTTCACCCAGATACTTGAAAGTTAAATGACACAGTACACGAGTCCAAACAAGGTCAGTGCCAGCACTTAAAAGGCTACCATTTGTCCAGATTAAAAGTTCTTAAGGGGGCCAAGGAGATGGCTCAGTGGAATAAGCACTTCCTTGGCAAGCACAAGGGCTTGAGTTCAATCCCTGGTTCTGCCACAAAAAAAAAAAAAAAAGTTCTTAAGGAAAAAGTTCTTCTTCCACTTAATTCAAACATTATGAAGTACCTACTCCATGTCAGTATACTATGCTAAGTAGTAACTATAGGAAAGAAAGAAAAGAATACAAGACATTACAAAGGATGCTTTTTCTTTTGCTTTTGGTTTTGAGATAGGTTCTCACTGTGCAGTCCAAGCAGTCCTCAAACTCACAAGAGATCTTAACTCAATCACCCACTGCTGGGACTACATAGGTACCAGTAAGCATAGCTAAATTGCATTTTCTTTTTTATTTTATTTTACTTTATTTAGTACAGGGTCTACAGGGTCTCACTACACAGACAGGAACTCATGATTCTATTTTCAGTCCCCCAAAGCACTGGGATTACAGGTACGCACCACCATGCGAAGTCTAAATGGCCTATCTCAGTGTACCCTGGGGGCAGGGTCAGCATGGCAGGCCAGGGATTGAACCCTGATCCCTGAATCTGCCTAAGCTCTATAGTCCGCTGAGCTGGCTGGCTGGCCCTAAATTGTACTTTTTCTTTCTTTCTATCTTACCATCTATAAAACTGCATAAGTGGGATTATATTTCATCATGTGCTTCTTTGTGTAGAACTGTTAGCATAGTTCCTTTTCACCCCCATTAGGTAGGCTTTTATTCAGCTCTTTTCGCATCAGGAGAACTCTTCCTCCAAATCATGAAAGTTGCATTAAGAATCATTTCTCTACCTTACATCTTCAGTTTCATCCATTTATTTGAAATTTCCTTATCCAGGTCAGGCATGATGGCTCATGCATGTAATCCCAGCACTTGGGGAGGTTGAGGCAGGATGACTTTTGTGAGCTCAAGACCAGCCTGGGCTACAAAGTGAATTCAATAACTGCATAATGAGACCCTGTCTCAAAAAGACAGAAAGACCAGAGAGACAAAGGGACACAGGAAAAGAGGGAGAGGGAGAGGAAGAGGAAGAGGGACAGGGGAAGGGGAAGAGACAACAGAAGGGGAAGGAGAAGGAGAAGGGGAAGAGGGAGAAGGAAAGGGAGGGGGAGGGGAAACTGGGACAGGATGGGACAGGAAAGGACAGGACAGGATGGGACAGGACAAAATGAGATGGGATGGGACGAAAAGAATTTCTTTATCTAGAAACAAAAACAGGAGGACTACAAGTTTAAGTTTTGGGTAACTCAGCAACTCAGCAAGACCTATCTCAAAAAATAAAAAGGACTGGAAAGGTAGTAGCACACTGAGAAGGTTCTAAGTTGACTCCCTGTACCACAAAAGAAAATAAAAGGAAGAAAGAACAGATAGTCAAGATCACATGACTAAAATACAAATTCAATATGGTTCCAGCATAGCCAATGTATCTGAAAGTGTACCTTGATTGGGTATAACTATTTTATGTGCTGTGTATGTTTCTGAGCCTGCTTTAATCTATGCTTATGATGATTAACTTGATAAATATAAATAAATATAATAAAGTTAAACATGATAGTGCATGCCTGTGATCTCAGCACTTGGGGGGCTGAGGCAGAAAGATGGACACATATCTTGTCAGCCAGCCCTGGTTACACAGTGAGTTCAAGGCCAGCTTGGGCTACACAGTGAGACTATATTTTAAAAAGACCAAAGAACAAATAAATAAGTAAAATAAATGTGATGCTGAAAAACATACAAAAAAAAAAAAAAAAGCAGTGAAGAGGAAAAAATAACTGAGAATGTTAGATACATGTACCAATAAATAAACACACCAATTCATTACAATGAATGCATTCATTAGTGTTACACATTCTATTTTTTTGACAAGGTTTAAAAAAACACAGACCAGAGCTATGGAGATAGCTCAATGGCACAGCGCCCACCTGGCAAACATGAGGTCATGAATTCAATTCTTGGTACCAAAATAAAAAGAAACAAACAAACAAAAAAATCACACAGACCACTGAGTACATCATGTTGTCATGGGTTCACATGTTCATATTCACAAATACATACATCATCTATGGAACAGTAAACTGGGAAGTGCTTTTTCCTCTTTTTCTTTTTTTTTTTTTTTTTTTTTTTTTTTTTTTTTTTTTTTGCGGAACTGGCCCTTGCGGATTGAACTCAGGCCCTTGCGCTTGTAAGGGAAGTGCTTATTCACTGAGCCATCTCCCTGACCCCTGGAACAATAAACAAAAAACTAAAAATAAATAAACAAAAGCATTTTAAAGATTACTGCTCAAGCAGTGACTGATTACAGTCTGAAAAGGGAGTCAGCTAGTGAGGAGCATAAGAAAGCACCCTTCATTGTATCCTCTTTAAATTTTATAGCATATGCATGTATCAGCTATTAAAAATAAATACATAGAACTGGATATGGTAGCACACATCTCTCATCTCAGGAATCTGGAAGGCTGTGGTAGGGGACTACAGGTTCAAAGCCAGCCGAAGTAATTTAGGAAAACCTTGTTTCAAAATAAAAAGGTCTGGGGCTTGGGAGACAGCTTAGCAGCATAAACATCTGCCAGAGCCGGGCGTGGTGGCGCATGCCTGTAATCCCAGCACTCAGGAGGCTGAGGCAGGAGGATTGTTGTGAGTTCGAGACCAGCCTGAGCTACAAAGTGAGCTTAAGGCCAGCCTGAACTGCATAGTGAGACCCTGTCTCAAAAAGACCAAAAATAAATAAATAAATAAAAATAAAAAATAAAAAATAAATATCTGCCAGGCATCAGGCATGCACAAGGTTGAGTTCAATCCCCAGACAGCTCAGTGGATTAAAGCACCTGCTTAGGCATAGCACAGGGACTGGGGTTCAGTCCCCAGAATGCCATGCTAGCCCTGTCCCTGGGGTGGGCTGAAACAGCATGGTGGCATGTGCCTGTAATCCCAGCACTTGGGAGGCTGAAAACAGGAGTATCACTGAGTTCGATCTACATAGTGAGACCCTGCAGACTCTGTACTAAATACACTAAATAATAATTAATAATAACTAATAAATTAATAAAAAGGCCTGGCCCACTTCCAAGGAGGCTGAGGAAGGAAGCTTGCTATGAGTTTGAGGCAAGCCTGGGCTACATAACGAGACCCTATTTTGGGGGAAAAAGAACAAAAAGGTCTAGAGGTGTATTTCAGTGGTGGAGCGCTTGCCTAGCACTTCCCATGGCCTTCTAATGGGTCCAACCCCTACAAAAACACCAAAAGTCTGTGGGGGCTGGGCATGGTAAGACACGTCTGTAGTTCCAAAGTTCTGTGAGGCTGAGGTTGATGGGAGGGCCTCAAATTTAACGATAGCCTGGACCTGGGCAGTTTAGCAGAGAGGATGTGGCTCAATGAGAAGGCCTTGGATTTAATTCCCAGTACCTTAAAAAAAAAGTCTGTGGCAAGATAAGAGTTTGCACTACTAAATCTTGGCAGGCAACCCTAAAACCTGAGCTAAAATATACAACCAGGCAAAACATTAATGCAACTAGATTAAGTGAAAATTCTAGTAGCCTGGTGGCCAAATTCAAATCTTTGTGTGTGTGTGTTTGTGTGGAACCAGGGATTGAACTCGGGCCCTTGCACTTGCCAGGGAGGTGCTTATTCCACTGAGCCATTTCCCTGGCCTCTCCAAATTCAAATCTTGAGAATGGGGGTATTCACAAGGTAAATTCATACTTATAAATAAAGTTTTGGGTCAAAATATAGAGAAGAAAAAATAAAAAGGTATACTCTGGAGAAAGGGCATACAAGCACACAATAGTGGCTATTAGCAGGTACAAAACTCAATATTCAAGGCCAGCTGGGGCTGCGTAGTGAATTCAAGGCATCATGAACTCTGTCTCAAATAAGCAAACGAACAAGCTTGAAATTAATAAAAGATTTCTCAGATTAAAAAAAAATAATAATCCACCAACTAAATGTTATTTCTTCTACTTATAAATAGTTCAGGCTAACCTTCACCAAGTATGGTGGCACATGCCTGTGATTCCAGCTCTGGGGAGGCTGAGGCAGGAGGTTTACTGCAAGCTTGATCTCCACAGTGAAACCCTGTCTCAAAAGAAAAAGAAAAAGACTGTATGACCTTTAAGAACTCTATACCTCACCACTTCTTCCCTTTTGTCCTATCATATAACTCCCAAGCTCCTCTCCACAGCCCACCTGGTCCTGCATGGCCCACCTCCCTCCTTAGCTCACTCTACATATCCCTCAGTTCTACACACCTGTCTCCCTCACTCTGTCCCCTCAGGCTATATATGACCTCTTTTTTAGTTCTTCAAGAGGCCAGCTCCCTCCTACCAACAGTCTCCCCATGTGCTGTACCTCCATTCCCAGTATCTATCCTAAGAGTTCATAGCCATGTTTGGCCCAATGTTCCCTTTCTAAAATAACAAGTATTATAATTGTTTCGAGAACATATAGCTGGACATGGTGGTACATATCTGTAATCCCAGCACTAGGGAGGCTGAGGTAGGAGGATCATTGTGAGTTCAAGACCAGCCTGGGCTACAAAGTGAGCTAAACACCAGCCTGAACTGCACAGCAAGACTCTATCTCAAAGACAAAAAAAAAATAATAAATTTAAAAAAAAATATATATATATATATACACACATACACACACTAAAATAACAAATATTTCATAATGTCCTTTAACCACTTGAAATAAACTCTATGTGCAGAGGATCACTGCAAATTCAAGGCCAGCCTGGTCTCCATTCTGAGTTAAAGGCCAGCCTGACTACCTACATGGTGAGATTTTTGTCTCAAAAAAACAAAACAAAACCACAAATGATGCACACTAAGTATAATTTTTTTTTCCCATAATGTATTCGGTTATTGCAGGGTCTCACTACACAGCTCAAACTCTTAATGTTCCTCCTGCTTTCAGCCTCCCCAGCGCTGGGATTATAGGTGTGCCAGCACACCTGGACTCTGGCTGGCTCAACACACCCTAGGGGAAGGGCTGGTGCAGCAATGTGGTGCCCAGGATTGAACTGGGGGATCAAACTGTGGTCCCTGCACTTGCCTAAACTTGCCTAAGCATGCTGGCTCCCACACTGAATACAATCTAAATGATTATACAGAATCCTAATTATAATAGGAAGGAGGCATGAAAGAAACATAAGTTAGAGCTGGGCACGGTGGCACAATCTTTGTAATCCCAGCACTGGGAAGGCTCAGGGAAGAGGATCACAAGATGCGTGAGGCCAACCTGGGCTTTACAGAAAGTTTAAGGTGTACCTCAACTACATAGTTAAAACAAAACAAAAACAAGAGCCAAGTGTAGTGCTCCACACACGATCCCAGCACTAGGGAGGCTTAGATATACAGACTGCCAGAGCTCAAGCTTGAGGCCAGACTGGGCAATATGGTAAATTCCAGGCTACCCTAGACTACATAGCAATACCTTACTTCAAAAAAAAAAGAGAGAAAACTTAAAAACAAGCTAGATGCAGTGGTGCACAACTTAATCCAGGACTACAATTACATTAGGTAAAAATATAGGCAGTCAGACAATGTTAGGCCCTCAAGTATCAATACAAAAAAATAAAAACATAGGCTGGAGGTGGTACATACCTGCAATCCCAGCACTCAGGAGGTTGAAACAGGAAGACTGTTGCAAGTTTGAGATCAGCCTGGGCTGCAAAGTGAGCTCAAGGCCAGTCTGGGCCTTATAAGAGACCCTGTCTCAAAAAGACTAAAATAAATCCTACAACTGAGGCACATCTGTCAAAGGCCAATCCTCAAGATTAAGATAAAATGACAAGCTACATGTCTCCTGCCTGGGAAATGCAGAGTCCTGAATTCAATGCCCGGTACTGAAAGGAGGAAAAAAGAAAGAGCACTACATGCCTCCCCAAGATAAAAATAATGCTGTAATTAATGTCACCTAATCTGATAACCCCAAATATCAGTCACCGAGGTGGGTGACCTAAACCTCTAGATCCATCCTTTTCTAAAACTGTCTTTGTTCTTTCTATACACCCTTGCTATATGAACTGCTTCCCTTTCTGATCAGTATTACCTAAACTGCCTTTTTTTTTTTTTTTTTAAACCTGAAGCAGGTTCCTGCTATCTGTTATGCAGTCATGGCCAGCCCTACCACAGTAATACTTCAGCTTCAGCCTGCAGAGTGCTGGGATTACAGGCATGCACACACCCAGCCTACACTTATAATCTTATTGGATAATCATAGTTTTGACCCACATTATACTCAACTCCTGATTTTAGACCCACCTCATGATTTTACTCTATAAAAAAGTCTCAAAAAAGTAGGCTCATGGCAACTCCTGTTTCTCAAGAGCTATCTAAATTCTTCTTAGGGCTAGAGAGATAGCTCAGTGGCATAAGCACCTGAATGGCAAGCATAGGGGGTCCTTAGCTCAATCCCTGGTACTAAATAAATAAAACTTCCTACTCTTAACCTCCACTGTTCCTTAAAATTTATTCTGCAATTCCAAAAAAGACACAAACTCACCATATCTGACATCTAACAAGTTAAGAATTACACTTCTCACCCTATGTTACCAGCACTCTCAGAGGCTGAGGCCAGAGGATCATGAATTCTACCACACCCTGAGGTACACAGGGAGACCCTTTTTCAAGAAAAATAAATAAACAGATAATAACAATAATAAAAAGCCAGGCAAGATGGCATACTCCTGTAATCCCAGCAGATTAGGGAGGCTGAAGCAGGATGATCAAAACTTTGGGCCCAGACTAGGCAATGTAACAAAACCTTCTGGCAAAATAAAGAATAAGGGGAAGGGAGGGGAGGTGGCTCAGTGGAATAAGCGCTTCCCTGGCAAGCACAAGGGCCTGAGTTTAATCCCTGGTTCCATTAAAAAAAAAAAAAAAAAGAATAAGAGGGCTGGAGATGCAGCTAAGTGTGCAGGCCAGTGCTCATTTTGCAGCAATAACTCTCTCTCTCTCTCTCTAAGAAAACTGACTGTAGTTTTTTTTTGTTTGTTTGTTTGTTTGTTTTTCAAAACTCAAATTGAACTCAGGCCCTTGCACTTGCCTGGGAAGCGCTTATTCCACTGAGCCATCTCCCCAGCCCTGTCTGTAGATTAAATTACTAAAAATAAATACAAAGACAACAATATGCAATGTATTAATTATTGTAACCGTCCTACTAACTTGCTATTTCTTTCTTAAAATTAATTATAAAATAAAATAGTAAAAAACTCCAAATTAGATTTAGCTTATAAATTCTGATAACATAAAATGCTGATTATTTAAATAGTAAATAAAAACTCAATCATTTAAACTTGTAAGGGGCTGGGGAGATAGCTCAGTAGAATAAGCGCTTGCCTAGCAAGTGCAAGGGTCTGCGTTCAATCCCTGGTTCTGCTGGAAAAAAAAAATTATAAACTTATAAGTATCAATGTGTAAAACTGGAGCTTGCCCTCTTGTTGACGGTCCCTTCAAATTCCATCTAGTGGCTCAGCAGGTAAAGAATTCATGGAATTCAAGTCTTCAAGGTCTAACAAGCACGCGGCTAAACCACCCAGTCAATACCAAGTTATCTGAGCAATGCTGGTTGATCATCTAACTCCTTATAGCCTTCTATCTTTTCTTTACTTCACAACTGCAATTACTTTTAATTGAGAAGTGCAATTAGTGCCTACAATAAATTAGTTATCAGAAATGTGAAATAGTATAAATTAGTCATTAGAAATGCAAGGACAAACTGGTCAGAAATGTGATTATAGTTTAAAGCTAATGGATTACCACCCACAGATTTCTTTTAAACCATCTAATCCTCTTGCAGGCAGGGATAATCAGGATCAGACTTCCCTTAAAGGCAAATAAGCACTTGCCTGGTGTTCTCCCAAGTAGGTAACACACAGAAGAACCAAGCTACAGAGCCAAGGATGCTGCATTCCCTCCTGAATTTGTACCAGGGAGGAATTGGAACTGAAATAGGATATTTCTGGGGAGATAGCTCAGCAGCATGGGCACCTACCTGGCAAGTTCAAGGTCCTGAGTTTGATTCCCAGTAACAATAATGATAATGATAATAACAACAGTAGTAATAAGAGATTGCACAAATCAACATTCTTGGACTTTAGCAGTAAACTATTCCCAGTCTAAGAACCAAATTCAAGCGACATACTACTCAAGGAACTATTATAAAGAAATTAAGTGGGGTTGGAAACGGTGTGCGCACCTGTAATACAAGCACTTGTGAAACAAAGGCAGAAAAGTCACTGCAAGTTGGGGGCTAGCCTGGACTACACAGAAGGTTCAAAAGGGCCGGCCAGATATGCGGATGCAGGGACCAGGGTTCAATCCCTGGCTTGCTGTGCCATGACAGCCCACAACAGCCTGTCCCAGGTTGTGCTGAGATAGTGATTGAGACTGGGCATGGTGGTGCACACCTGTAATCCCAGAACTTGTGAAGCTGAAAACAGGAGGATCACTATGAGTTTGAGCTGTGTAGTAAGACCCTGTACTAAATACATGGAAAACATACACACACACACACACACACACACACACACACACACACACCCCTAAGGGTTTCAAGGTCAGCCTGAACTACCTATAGTGAGACCCTATTTCAAGAAAAAAAATACTAAAAAGACCCTGGGTTAGGATTGATGAATTTCTGGGCAAGTCATGAACATTCTAGATCAAAGCTCCTTTAAGAATATTTGACCAACTACATTTGCAATACACCCACTATATACCTGTCACCAGTTGAGTTCCTATCACAAGTGCTGGAATAAAATGGATAGGCTAGCAAAATGTAACAATGCTAGAGAGAGATCAGGGAGAAAGGCTGAGATTTCAGAACATAATTCCTGACAAAATTAATTTCTACTTACCCTGAACTAATTGTGTTGTTTTGTTTTACTAGGGACTGAACTCAGGACCTTGTGCTTGCCAGGAAGGCAGTTATGCCACTGAGCTGTCTTCCCATCCTCAGCTAGTATTAAAGCACATAGGAATTCCAGTTTTACCAAAGAGCATATGTGATGCTATTATCTACCTATACGATTTTTTTTCCATACCCATAGGCCTAAATTTCTTTTTTTTTTTTTAGTGAATTTAGGACAGGGTCTACAGGGTGTACAGGGTCTCACTACATAGATCTGACTCATAGTGATACTCCTGTTTTCAGCATCCCAAGTGCTGGGATTATAGGCCCACACCATCACACCCAATAGCACCACCACCCCCGGGGGTGGGGCTTTCACCCCACCCTGGGAATCGAACCCCGGCCGCTGTGCTATGCTCAAGCAGGTGTGTTAGTCCACTGAGTTATGTGGCTGGCCCTTCATTGACTTGTCTTTAATATATCACGCACAGCCAGGTGTGAAGAGGCATACCTGTGATGCCAGCAGACAGGCAGCTAAGGCAGGAGGATCACCAAAAGAATTTGAGGACAGCCTGGGATGCATAGTGAACTAAAGGTCAGGCTGAACTACACAGCAAGACCCTATGTCAAACAGTCAAACACACACAGAGAGAATGCATGTATCTAACTCAATCATGCACCACAGCATCTGCCTCGTACCACCCCCAAGAATTGAACCTAGCTATTAAACCTAGGGTCCTATGTCCTGAGATACATCCCCAGAACTTTTAAATTTTTTTCATTTTTGTAGCAGTCAGGGTTCAATCCTTGGTGTGCTGTGCTGGCCCCAGCCCCAGCCCCACGGCGCACTGAGACAGGGATTGAGACTGGGTATGGTGGAGTGTGCCTATAATCCCAGCTCTTGGGAGGCTGAACACAGGTGGATTCCTACAAGTCCAATCTACGTGGTGAGACCCTGTAGACCCTGTATTAAAAAAAAAAAATAAAAATAAATAATTTTTTTTCATTTTGAGGCACCGTTCCACTAAGTTGTCCTAGTGGGACTCAAACTTGCAATCCTCCTGCCTTAGCTTCCTTCAGGTAGACACTATGGCTGTGACTTTTACAACTTTTATTTAAAGTCTTATAATATTCCCTGGTCTACAAGACCAATTATTTTAGTGTCTACACTCATCATGTCAAAGATTTGTATTGTCATATTTCTACATGGAAACCAACTATTATGTGGATCCGCTCAAAAAAAATCAATAGCTAGCACCCCTGTACATGAATAAGAAATTCACAGAGGGAAACCAGAGGAAAAAACATAGGTCACAGTAGCATTTAGGGAAAAAAAAAAAAAAAAAAAAACAAACCTAGAAATCAATCTAACTAGGAAAATAAAAGACCTTAGCATTGAAGACTACAGTACTCTGAAAAAGGAGATGGAAGAGGATATCTGAAAATAGAAGCTGGGCATGGTGGCACATGCCTGCAACCCCATCACTCAGGAGGCTGAGGCTAGAGGATCACTACAAGTTCGCTCACAGCAGCCTGAACTGCATAGTAAAACCCTGTTTCAAAGACAGACAGAAAGAAATGAATCTCGTTTGTCTTATTTTAAGACAGGGTCTCACTACGCAGTTCAGACTCGCTATGTAGCCAAGCCTGGCTCAAACTCACAAGAGGTCCTCCTGCAGCAGCCACCTGGGTGCTGGGATAATAGGCATGATAGCCACCATGCTAAGGAAGATATCCCTCATTTTGGGGTAGGAAGAACCAATAATGTGAAAATGGCCATACTTCCAAAATTATTATACCAAGGACTGGCCATTTAGCTCAGCAGATTAAAGTGCCTGCTTAAGCAGACACAGGGACTCGGTGGCCCTGGCCTGGCCCTGCCCCCTAGGTGCACTGCTGAGACAGTGACTGATTAAGACTGGGCATGGTGGTGCCCACCTGTAATCCTAGAGCTTGGGAGGCTGAAAGAAGGAGAATCACTACAAGTCTGATCTGTGTAGTGAGACTCTAGACCCTGTACTAAATATATTTAAAAAATTATTACATGGATTTAACACAATTTCTTTTTTTTTTCCATTTATTTTTATTTTATTAAAATACAAATGTCAATCAGACAGTTTCAAGACACCTTAACAATACAGAGTCGATGAATTGATACATTGCAAACTGTTTTCATAACGTTTTGGTATTGTACAAGGTGCATACATGATATTATATTTACAGGTTTTTTTATAGCTGAATTATATCAAAAATTCAATAATTATTTACCTAGTGGATGACCATAGCACTAAAAGCCGACATAATATCCTGTCCAACCACCATTAGTGCAGATCTTGCCTCTCATAGAATTATG